>KE605559.1:12237-23759 GCA_000444245.1 Botryllus schlosseri
GAGGTGGCTGGAATCGGAAAACATGGCGCTCAACAATGGAGACTGACCTAGCGCAACGCGGGCTGTCGCTTGAAGACGCCCACGACCGCCTACGTTGGAGACGCTTAATACGAGCCTAAAACTGATTATCTTGATGTTTTTTTGTTTCCTGTTTTCTTTTGCCCTTTTCATTTTTATTTATCTAATTGAAAAGTCGATATATATATATATATATATATTTCAAAATGTAACAAAGCATAAAAGAAATGCATAGTAGAATATGACAATACGGGTATGCGTGCGATGGGGTGTTGCTATTGCGTAAGATGTCATTCATCTTTGGGTTAGCGGTGGACGTGGTCAGTAAGTATATGGGCTGAATATCTCAATTTTACGGTTGTTTTCAGAATCAAAGTCAAAATAACAGTGCGCTAAGTAGGCTATATAGATTATATAAGAACTAATCAAGTGCTTAAGTATCGCGTTATGCATATTATCTATGCATTTCGGTTTCAGCGTTTGCGTGGGCGTGGTCGATTTCAATCGTTCATCAAGTCTGCTTCGCATTTCCCCCTCTATCTCAGTGGTTCTCAACCTTTCTGGCTTCGCGGACCCCTTTTGACCGTCACGGACCCTCGCGGACCCCCTCAAGTTTTAGTTCAATTTTAGCTCTATTATGGTGCAACCTTCATTTGTCTTGTGCAAATATGAACTGTAGGCTTGTGATAAACAGCAAAATAATGATTTTTCTTGAAAATAACATCATACTATTTATGTAGAAATTGGCAGACTTTTATTATTTCAAGGCTAATATTGCTGCTGTATTTCTTGAAGTACGTGGTGGTGTCTCGAAAATCCGCGTCTTCGTTTTGATATCAACCAGGAGTGCCGAAAACCATTTCCGCAAAGATAGACGGAGGCTAATGCAATATTAACGCATAACGCTTCCGACGATACTTTTGGTGGCATCGCAACATTTACGACACCAGAATGAAGAAACGAATATTTTATGAACTTATCACGTCCAGCATCCAGCGCAGGGACGGGCAGAGAGTTTCTACCGTCAAAGTGAAATCCTAATCTAGAAGTATAGACAAATTTTATGCGCCAAAGAATGGATCCAAGTTTTCCAACCTGAGAAAGACTGTCATGAAACGGCTTGTTCTGTTCGGGTTTAGATATATATTTACGAGCAAACATTTTCGACCATGAACAATTAAACATTAACCAGACAAGGCTACATACCAATATAACTGGTGATATGAATTTCATGGTTGGGGCGTAATGCTTTGATAGCACCGAAACACTCCTTGCTCATCAAAAAATCACCCTTGTCGATAGGGCATCCGCAATAAGAATGCGCCTAATCTGATAGCCGAGCTTTAAAAGCAAGTATATCATTGTCCGATTCATGACGAGTGTCAGCTGAAAATGTTCGGATTCATTTCAATATGAATATACTATTCAAATGTATAATGAAGTTCTGTACCTCCAAGAAGCTGTTCAAATAATGGTTATGTATATTACAGGATAAAATGGATTTCGTGGCCAGGTTTCAATACCTACATTGGGACAAATTAGGGAAATACTTTGGAAAGTTTTATTTCAAACGACTGTTCACTAATTTGATGAGACTGACAACTTCAAATCGACAAGGTTTCGCAGACATTACGAAGTCACCCTGATGGACGTTACTATCTCCATATTTTTATTTTGCTAACAAACCCCAACAAAACGTCTCTAAACAGCAAAATGTTTTTATCAGCAGGTTATTCGGAAATTGGCAATGAAAATGAATTTCCACACTACGATATTTCATGTCAGACGATTATTATGATGATATGAGTCATGAGGTTTTAGCAGTTGTGGTGCGAAACTGCCTCATGCTTTCTCAAATTAAAAAATAAAATTTAGGTCATCAACAATTTAAAAAATTTAGAGGTCTCGCGAATCCCTGAAATTGCTTCGCGGACCCCCGGTTGAGAACCGCTGCTCTATCTCATTGTCTTCTTACTGGTTTGTGAAGTTTTCTTCTGATCTTGTCGGTTTTTGAATTGATATCTTCGGCGTATTCATTTTTAATATCGAGCGTTTTATTCCACTCCCATATTTCGTATTTCATTTTCATGAACGTTGTAATCGCGATGAGTTTGTGCGGCCCCTCGTATAGGTGTTTCTGAGGATTTCTTCCGTAGAAGCGTTGAAGACGGTTTGCAGGGAGTCCTCGAGGTCGGATCTGACAAGGTAGAACAATTTTTTGTAAATTGGGCATGTCGTGAAAATATACTAAAGCGTTTCAAGGCGGCTTTTGTAGAATTTGCAGTTGTTTTTTAGTTCTGCATCTTTCCTCCCTGTTCATTTCGATTCATTCTTCCTTGCGCCTGTAAAAAGTTCCGGTCTACATGCAACTCTTCCCAGGAGATCAGCATCTATATGCAGAGGTGGTCAGTAACGAAGTACTTCTACTATTTTGAAGTACTCAAGTAGTATTCCTCTACTTCTGGTACTTACTCAAGTAGATCTGATTTTCGCTACTTCTACTTCGTAATATTTTGTGATCTACTTACTTACTTTTCGCTATTTTCAGTTTGTCAAGTAGAAGTAGTTCAATCTTCCAATCAGGAAGATAGCCTGAGGAATTTCGGGACTGTTTTCACGGAGTATCAACATTTAATTTTCATAAAAGTTTAGTAAAGCCCAGAATTTTCGTCGCGCTTCGCGCGCAGTTCTGGATACGGAGTGACCAGTATGATTTCACGAAAGTATCGGTGAATATAATTTAGGTAGAGGGTTGACGTGGTTCCGTTCACACCACATTGTCGCCCTTCGTCCATATAAAATAATTCATCACAGGATATAACGTTTGAAACTGATGTTTCGCAATCTATCATTTACTTGTCATATCGTAATCTAGCATGACCATGGCGTGTCCAGATCTGGAAAAGTGGACGCTGACTTTTTTTTTAGTTTTAGAGCTATTTTAGCATACCACCTTTGAAACTTTCCGGACTAAAAACATGAAATACATGTTCTGCTTTTAGAAGTAGTATTTATATTTCACTTTCAATTCCCAGTATCATATAAGCCTACTTTGAGTTATAATTATTATCAGTTCTTTGGTCTGGAGAACATACATGTGGAAGTATAAAAGCAAGTGTAGTAATNCCTTTAATTTCTGGAAATAAAGCTACACAATNTGGCNTTTTTACGGTCCACCANAATTTTTAATAACGTTTACTAATCGCGCAAAGTGTTTACACCGTATCCTATACANCTTTGNCTCCGTATTGNTCTTCNACTAAACTGCGAGCCTTATAATATGGGGAATGNCGCCATANCATGCTATTTTCTAAAACGNGCTGTTCGAGAAAACAGAGGATTAGCATCGCATTTCCATATCAATNCTATCATTTTCATCCCATGATGTGGACGANTACTTATGCTAGCGAAAATTGGATACCTGCTGGTATGCATCAATATGAATCAAGCTCGTCACCTATCGCATAGTTCAATTTGCACCTTTTTACAGTCCATGTGAACGAATTTGGATCGTTTTCATAACTACTTACTTACTTGAGTACTTTTAAAGTCAGTCAATTGTACTTCTACTTCAAGTAGTTTTAGGTTGCTTATGGAAGAAGTACTTCTACTCGTACTTGAGTAGATTTTTTCGTCGCTACTTCTACTTCTACTTGAGTAGATTTCTTGACTACTTTGACCACCTCTGTTTATATGCAACCGTGGCCCAAATTGCCCTTTCCATCTCAGAACATAAATGCTCCCTCTCACAAATGTTTTCTCGTTCAAGTTCAGTGGTTCTCAAACTTTTTTAGACACGCCCCCCTTATGATAGTAAAAAATTTCGCGACCCCCCTATCGTCATATTACAATATGCAACCAGACATCCACCCCACCATGCCCTAGGGTCTAGGCAGGAACGTAACTGCCGCACCCCAAACCCCCCAATTGGGGGGTGAGCTCGAAGGGGGCCCTAAATTATTTCGTGAATTAGTATAAATTATGGAGTATTTTTTGAAAATTTATGCAACTTTTTAAAAAGATTTTACGCTCGACGCGATTTTAACTTGCCAAATATCTTGATTATTTGGTACTCTTCCGCCAAGAAAAAACACACAAGATTGATAGATTTGGACCTATCGGCGTTGACCATTACCGCGCCACGATGCACATAGACATATATCGATTTAGGACATATTACTTGTGCCAGAACGATCGGCAGCGCGAAAACCTTGGCCGAAAAGAGACNGCCCTTACGCTGACCGAAAACTTGGTTACACATACAAAATACATATGGGTGTACATAGACGCCAAATGACTGGCGCCGAATGTTCCTGTTTTGGCAATCTGAACTTCAGAAGACAAATACCATCCCGCAGGGAAAAATTATATGCCAATGAAGAAATACCAATTTGAAATCGTGTGCGTCTTTTAGTTTAGTACGTTTGGGCGATTCTATATTTTTTGATATAGCAGACAGGAGGTAACGAAATAACATCATGTAACGAAGTGATACCAACGGGTCCGCCCGCCCGAAGATCTTTAATTATTATTTACGGGCCCTACAGTTTCCAAGACACATCACTCAGCTCTACCGGTAAATCTCCTAACGTGAGCAGAGAGGGCAAGAAATTGATAGCAATATGCCATTGCCGATCTTATTGACCGATTTTATCATGAATTATCGAAAATTTTCGTACTTTGCGCTGGTTCACTAAATAGTACAGCTATATGTCGTGGCAAAAGCGAACAACGTGAAGGGGGGGGGTCGGTTTATCACCCTATGGGATCCCATGACCCAAGTTTTTGGGGGGACCTGGCGAAGTGCTGTTTCGTTCCTGTCAACGGGTATACGCCCCTTTTCAAACACACCTCACTCAGCTCTACCGGTAACTTTGAATACGTGAGCAGAGAGAGGATTAAATTGATAGCAATATGTATGCGATTTCCGATCATATTGACCGATTCAATCATGAATTATTGAAATTTTTCGCTCTCACCGCGTCTAGGCGAGAACAGCTGTGTCACCAAACGGACAACCAATGCAGATGACAAGTATAGCGGCAAAGAGCGGGCAAAGGAAGGGGGTCNGGGGGGCGAAGCCCCCCATAAGTTCGGTATATCACCCTATAGGGGGCCAAAAACCAACATTTTGGGGGGGGGGCTAACGATGTGCTGTTACGGCCCTGGGTCTAGGCCAGGGGTTCTCAGCCCTTTCTTGGAGACCCGGTCCTGACCGATGAGGGTTATAAATGTCGACAGATCTCATACATATGTTGCCTTTGGGGATATATTCCTCTAANTCTAAATNGGACATTTATAGAAAATCGGTAAACTTTTAGAGNANACGAAAATCGCTCANGCATTCCTTACGGCTATAAGGNCGACAATTTAGTTAGTGCTTAGAGCGCGTGTTATATTTGTCGACCAATGATTACATTGCGGGTAATTATATTTGTCGGGCGCAGTTTCGCTGCGATCCGGTCGTTCAACGCCTCACATTGCAATTCAATACATTATTTAACGTATAATATCATAAGAGCCTCGTGAGACGCTTCGCTCGCTCCACGTCGCCCTTCTCCAATAAGGATCCCTATCGCACGACATACAGCAATGTATATAACAGTTCGATAGTTATCGGGTTCGCTTTCTTGGTAAGAATGAAATGCACTGTTATATTATATAATAATAAGTAGGGATGGTGTGAACGCGAGGTTCACGTTCGCGTTCTGTGTTTGAACCTCGGAAATTTCGAGGTTCGCGTTCACAACAGAACCTTGGTAGGTTCTGCACTGTGAACCTTTTTCATAAATAACAATTTTCACTTCATTATAACATCGTTGGTTCAAATTTATTGCATTTCAACTGCAGGCCACTCCATGCATGACGCTGGCAGCATAAAATAGTCAACACTAAACGAGCATGCACCTTGACAATCTCAAAAGTTTTACTTGCTTTGTTGCAAAAGTTTGCTCGAAAGATCCAGCATTCCGTTTGTAAATATCTAGTGACACTCTATGCTGCGAGCTTGACCCGCAATCACAAAACATCACGAGCGAAATAAGCTATGTAGTNAGCGAATGATGCTTAGTCGACCAATCAATGAGATTGATATCGTTTTCTGATGTAAAAAATCTAGCAGGCGCACGGGGTCAATCTTGACTTCATGTTTACTGTATCATTAAAACCAAATCGGTGCAATTGAGGTGTTGGCTACTGCTCTATATCTTGTTAATGGGGTAATATCAGTAGCAAGCATAGCTACCNGGTTCACCCTATGATCAATATAAATGTAGCAATACTCGGATGCCGAATACATTTTCCGGTCTGTCATACGAAAAAGGTGATTCGAGTCTGATTTGAGTCAAGTCATGACTCGAGCCATCCCAACACTGCTACAAGGCTATATCTGCATCTTCCTTGCCCGGCGGCATATGCACATCATGTAATCATGGTATGCATATGCGCAGATCGTGTGTATGTATATCATGATTCGGTGTATATGCTGCAAAAACATCAAAGNCAAAAATACACTTTCCTTTCCTTATATTCCCTGGTAAGCCCTCGTCGAAATTGTTGGAAGATATTGATTTTATGCGATTATNATATCATTTGATTGCCCCAGTTGATATATTTGGCGACGTTTAAAACGTCAANATATACTTCAGCATTGTGACGTTATGTTGCCTGAGTNGTCACTAGGTATCGTGTACATTANTATAGGCTATCATTTCATTGAAGGATAGGGTTNGAATTAGCAATATGACGTCACGTGACGTCATGAAGTTCACGTTCGTGTTCACACACAACCTTTCAAAAAGGTTCGCGTTCACACGAACCTGAACCTTTCAGAGGTTCACACCATCCCTAATAATAAGGATTAGTTCAAGTCAGCATCACGTAGTGAATGAAAGAAAGCGGCAACTGTGTATTGTATACATTAGCGATTGTATAGATTATACTCCCGTCCTAGCACCGTAGCGTTCATATAGATCAGTGGTTCTTAACCTTGCCTCCAGCGCCCCCCAAGGGGCGCTGGCGATTTTTAAGGGGGCGGAAACGCTCAGGGGGCGATATGGGGGGCGCTGGGCTCAGGGGGCGATATGGAGGGCGCTGGAGAAAAATGGCTACGCAGTAGATGATGTGGTAGTAGGACATATCCTTAATGAGTATTCAGAGCAAATTAACACCGAAAACTTCGTTATATATAGCCCACAAAAGACATGTAGGTTTAATTGTCCATAGGCGCCTAAATGACTGGCACCGAATGTTCCTATCTTGGCAATCTGAACCTCAGAAGACGAATTCCATCTGGCAGGGAAAATTATATGCCAGTGAATAAATACCAATTCGAAATCGTGTGCGTCTTTCAGTTTAGTACGATTGGGCGACTTGGGCGATTCTATATTTTTTGATATAGCAGACAAGAGGTCACGAAATAACATCATGCAACGAAGTCATACCCACGGGTCCGCTAGCCCGAATATGTTTTACGGGCCCTACAGTTTCTAAGACACCTCACAATGATCCCTCTACGTTTTGACAAGTCTGCGCACACTCACCAACTCACTTCGCAGACCCTTGGACTACAGTGCGTAGCGACTAAAAAAAAGGTCATAATTCCGGATTTGTTGTGAGCAACGTAGATTTTCTGTGCGCAGAGACCGTCTGAGGGAACGTTGCACATCCCTCAGCTCTACCGGTAAATCTAGTAACGTGAGCAGA
Organism: Botryllus schlosseri; assembly: GCA_000444245.1. Taxonomy (NCBI): domain Eukaryota; kingdom Metazoa; phylum Chordata; class Ascidiacea; order Stolidobranchia; family Styelidae; genus Botryllus; species Botryllus schlosseri. The sequence continues at coordinate 19,960 of KE605559.1, forward strand.
GAGGACAAGAAATTGATAGCAATATATATGCAATTCCCGATCTTGACTGATTTTTATCATGAATTATCAAACATTTCCGCGCTTCGCACTGGCCCGCTGAACAGTAGCCTACAGCTGATTTTGTGGCAAAAGCGAACAGCGTGATGAGGGGGCGGTCGGTTTATCACCATATGGGAGCCCAAGACCCAAGTTTTTTCGGGGGGCCTGACGAAGTGCTGTTTCGTTCCTGCCAATAGGTATACGCCCGAAGATGTATAATTATTATTGAGGGGTCCTACCTTTTCAAACACACATCACTCAGCCCTACCGGTAACTCTGTTAACGTAAGCAGAGAGAGGATAAAAATTGATATAAATATATATGCAATTCCCGATCATATTGACCAATTCAATCATTGATTATTGGAATTTTTCGTGCTTCGCGCGTCTGGGCGAGAATAGCTGGCTCAGTAAATATGGACACCCAATGTAGATGACTAGTATCAGCAAATAGCGGATAGCCGAAGGAGGGTCTGAGGCGAAGCCCCCCGGAAGTTTGGTTTATCACCCTATGGGGGCCCAAGACCAACGTTATGCGGGGGGGACGAAGTGCTGTTACGGCCCTGGTAACGAATCAATTGTAGGGGAGACCGGGGACAAATGTAACTAGGGGCAAATGTAACAATCGACCTCACCGCTAGTAGGATGGAGAAATCAGCTTGATATTTTAAGTGCGCATGCAGTAGTTATCTCTCCTAATATACCTGGAGTTACGTTGAGCTACGATGCGAAACCCCGGAATAACTTGCAAAAAACGAAATTTTTGACCCTTGAGTAAAGTTTTTCTGGTCTGGAATAATTTGTCTGGACGAATAGTACCTCAAGTAGTTACAACGTAATATGTGTAGCTGGAACAATGTTACTATAGTCTACCGTGGTGGTGGAAAGAATAGGACTTGCATCGCCGGGAAGGTACCATACTGAGACAAAAATCATGGTCGAGCGTGTCGGGGGCAATCGTAACACTCTGTTACTTCTGCCCCGTTACAATATGTTATCAATTCTGAATGTCTTTGTTCATATGTTGGTATTACCATTCATCTACTGTAGAATAATCTTGCAACAGCCAGAAGTTCACCAGAACAGATACTGCCTTGCGATACCAATTCTAACATGATCATCTGTCGAAACGGCCATACAATAGTGGTGATGTGAATCTGACGGTTCGGTTATTTTCGTGATTCAACCACCATTTCTCATGTTGATCGACTTTGGTGTGTCGAACTTCAATAGTCATGTCTTAATTCTCGTCCTCTGACTTTGATCATGACCCACTTACATTTTGATATTTGATGTGAACAATTTATGTTAATTTTCTACAGCACAGATAAATGTCATTATAGCTTTGACGCCACACAATGTTGCGTCCTCGTTTTACTATACTATCATCGGCTCATTCAACCAAGATATGTTAGCCAGGTCGGTTTCGCACCTTCGCAGGTGACCGAATGACCAACCCATTATGCCCGCTGAACAACAGAACCTTGGTAGAAGAGGCCGAATATGTGTAGGGAGATGATGGAATGAATGTCTCTCTTGTACACTTTAAGCTTGAACAAGACACGAAGGGTGATATTGCATTCAGATGCCATAAATGCGATCGGGCGTAGCCTGGAAGCGTTCAAACGGTTCTTCCTTTAGTTTCATGCAATATTGCAATTTGTGCTTCCGTTTTCGTTGTTCATTCAGTTTGTGTTTAGTCATAAATACCACTGTTACAATTGCCCCGCAAGGGTGGTACAATTGCCCCTGGGTACGGGGCGATTGTAACATTTGAGCAGCGATTTTTGCGACCCAAAATTTCCATGATTGATTGTTGATTGAGTTCCAATTTAGTTTTCATATCAACTATCGAGTTGTTGGCTTCTTTATATAAAACTTTGGAAGTGAAATTTCCACGAGAAGAACACGTAATGTTGGAAAATACGAAAAGTGTTACAATTGTCCCCGGTCTCCCCTACCTATGGNCACGTCTGAATATGTTCAATTATTAATTACGTGTCCTTTATTTTCCAATACAACAGTTCACTCAGCGCTACTGGTAAATCTGATTACGTGGGCTGAGAGGATAAAAAATTTAAAGCGACATATATATGTAATTACCATGCACCTATTCATTCATGCATTATAGAAAATTTTGGCCCCTACGGCAACCATAGGTCACACAAACTTTGCTGACCATCGNAATCACGCTACGGGGTTCTTGAGGGCGAAGCCTTCAGAGGTTTGGTTTATCACGCTATTGGTGCACAAGGCAATTGTTTTTAGGTGGTAGACGAAGTGCTGTTACGGCCATCCCTCTGACTCATTGTCTTTATAACATTCCTTACAATATGAGGTTGGGGGGCGCTGGAGCACGATAATTTTTGAAAGGGGGCGCTGGAGGAAAAAAGGTTAAGAACCACTGATATAGATACTACGGTAAGACATCGCAATCTCATATTACGCCTCACATTGCAATTCAATACATTATTTAACGTATAATATCATAAGAGCCTCGTGAGACTTGGAGCGAGCGAAGCGTAGCGACACGTCGCCCTTCACCAATAAGGATCCAATACCGAGAATGGACAATACCGATAATGGACACCACCGAGAATGTACAAAACATAGAATGGACATTACCGAGAATNGACACCATCGAGAAAGTACATTACCAAGAACGGAGATTACCGAAAATGGACATTGCCAAATATGGACATGACCGAGAATGTCCAATGCGGACAATATTAGTTACTGAGACGGACGTGATTGATAGATTCCTATTTCATACCGCCAATTATTTCGTATACTAGTTGACATACGTATCAGAACACTGCACCTCTCACAGCACTTATCTCACAAAAAATATAATGNAAGTAGTATCGATGTTGGATAATATGCTCGTTAAGTATGAAAAATAGACTTAGTCACAACCGGGGTTGTAATGAATCGACTAGAGACGTGATTTATTGATGACTCAAATTGACTCAAGTCATTTTCTGCAAAGACGGAACTGACTCGAATCGAGTCAATATCTTTGTTGACCCGAATTGGACTCGAGTCATTTCGCATGACTAGACACTCAAACGGCAAGACTGATGTTTGCTTTCATTATTAATATCGTGATGGTGGCGCTTATCACGGCACAGGTTTGGTGCGCCACTTCTATACTTGTTATTACAATGAATTTGCATTATCCGAATATATTCAGTATCGCCCAGGACTTTTGGTCTACCTACCACCATGCACATTAAATATACGGAGCTAGCCGCCAATATACAAACACCAGACATGGGGTGATTGCTTCATGAATGTAATCGATTGCGATTACGAAAACTTCCGAATGACGCGATTACGATTACGATTACGATTACAGCAAAATCAGGAAGTAGTCGATTACGATTACGATTACATTGGAAAAGTAATCACGATTACTCACGATTACATTTATTCTGCATTACAGAAGTTATATTGGAAGACAATATATGAATTGCGCTGAAAAAGCCTAATGAGATAACAAACTTCCTTTAAAAAAGAGGCATCCTTTGCGTGTTACGTCATAATATACCCATTGCCTATTTTTATACAGGACGATTTATCCCACCCAACGATTGCATTCTTGCCATTGCGTATTATCCACCGATCAAGGATAATCCGAGGATTATCATCGAAAAACTCACATAACTCCGCTTCTACTGGTCGGAATTGACTCAAATTTGTTTTGCAACGTCTTTGAAGACAGCTCTACAATTTCATGGGGTTGGCAGAAAAATTTTGAAA
>ATSW01006848.1:0-14477 GCA_000444245.1 Botryllus schlosseri
CCGCTCATCTCTGATAGATACGCAGGTCCCGTCGTTACGCTCCGGCAAGCAGTTACACTTGTTGCTGAGCAATCTAGAAGCAGCATATTTGGTGGTGTTATAACTTGCGACCCGAGGGGTGAAATTTAATGAAACTGGTCTTAATCGAGAGCTACTGCCGCACTGATTCCAAAAATACAAATTAAAATCTTGTCGGGGAAAGGGAACCACGTCAAAACATCCCTTGAAATATGAAAATCGGAATTGTTCTGAACAATCGCTTGATGAAATTGCAATTGTTACGTTCATCGTGTTGCGGTGGTGCCATTGTTGGAACAATGCCGATTTTCGGATTCTGAGGGCTGTTTTGAGGTGGTTCCATATCCCCGTCAAGATTTTAATTTGTATTTTTGGAATCAGTGCGGCAGTAGCTCTCGATTAAGACCAGTTTCATTAAATTTCACCCCTCGGGTCGCAAGTTATAACACCACCAAATATGCTGCTTTTAGATTGCTCAGCAACAAGTGTAACTGCTTGCCGGAGCGTAACGACGGGACCTGCGTATCTATCCGTAGGTTAGTAATCTATAGTCTGACAATATGGGTCTCGTTTTCGCGCACTACCGCCCTACTATAGATAACCCTCCTGGAATCTCGGTACGTTTTGCCTGATATAACAGGTGAGCAGCGATGATTCTCCTGGTTAAAGTAATTTAATAAAAAATAAATGAAACATAGTGTGAGCACAGGACACCTATTCCATACAGGCGCACTACTTGATCATTATTACCGTATGTCGTGCAGTTGCTCGATGGTTTAGGTCGCAAATGCGAAGATTTTAAGCAGCGTACCGTATTGGCATCGATAGCGCGTATGCGATGATAATGTGGTTACGATGTCAATGGAAAGACTTGAAGCCGTTTCGCCTCATTTCTGTCCTTATACTGTACTGTACGTCTACAATACCCGTCGTATAGTTCTCGGTTCTTCGATGTTGCGAAATTGTGAAATTTTGATGAGTTCCAGTTGATGAATGCATAATCATATTGGGTGACATACCGTACCAGGGTTTAAATGGTCTTCCGCTTAGTTTGTAGGGATGAGTATCATATTTATATTCAAGTCTGCAAAGATCATGGCATGATCCAATGTTTCTTTGGCAACCCAGCTAGAATGAGATTTGTATACCTTGCAAATGAATCTTGTACCAATTGAGTGAAGCCATGAAGGTAGTTTGTCAAAGAAGCAACGTGTCAAATTAGTAGTAGCCACGTTGGATATAGCCCAGGACATCGCATATTTGCAAGAACAGAACATTACTGTTGCGTTTCGGCAAGTTCTATTTATCCGACTTCGTTATGTTTGCCTTTTCTTGAATGTCACATCATTCAATTACTGTGGCATAGACACGGTAATGATTGTCACTGTCACGTTTCCGTTTCTTTGTAGTATTTTGTAGTACGCTGCCCTTGGACAACACCATTTGGTGTCGTAATTTCCATCCGTTGCTGAACGCAATATGCTGATTAAGGTTAAGACATTGACTGGCAAAGAAATTGAAATTGATATTGAGCCAACAGACAAAGTTGAAAGAATCAAGGAGCGTGTCGAAGAAAAGGAGGGAATTCCTCCACCCCAACAGCGATTAATTTTCAGTGGAAAGCAGATGAACGACGAGAAAACCGCGCAGGACTACAAAATTTGCGGAGGATCCGTCCTGCATTTAGTTCTTGCACTGCGAGGAGGCTGCAGTGGCTATTAAATTGCTGAGATATATCAACTGTATCTGGATTGCTGATTTGGCAATATGACTGTGTATTCTTTGCATATATTTAACAATAAGGGAGCATGCTTGTATGAGAAAGAGTGGAAGAGGAGTATGAAGTCACTGCTGTCAAAAGAGCAAGAATTGAAATTGATGTTCGGGATGATCCACTCCATTAATTCGTTCGTATCGAGAATGTCACCAACTGATTTGTATCCTTTTCAATTGCCAATATACCTGTGATAATGGGTAGCTATTAGAAACATATGTTAGGTCATATTATCATGTTTCAGGAAAGTTTTCTCACATTCACCGCTGTCTCGTTGCAATTTCCTTGATGATTTGATTATAGCAAGGATGGTTTTCTTGGTTACACCACCAATGCATACAAGCTCCACTATTTCGAAACACCTACCGGGCTGAAATTTGTTTTATCAACTGATGTCAATGTGGGCAACATGAGAGATATGTTGAGGAAACTTTATAGCAGGGTAAGTGGGAATTTTGACACATCCATTTGATTCAGCTTTTAATGTTCTACTTCCGAAACGATCATAGCCAGGTAGAATGCAGTAGGAATCGTGTTCTACAAAGGCTTGGCAAGATTGAGTACCTGACAATTGTGGGTCGACTATAAAGCTTCAAGGTGTATACCACTCCTGATGTCATAACAGCAAGAATGACTTCAAACGCTCAAATATGTATCTTTTGTGACCACAAGGAGAACAACGCCAGTTGAATGTCAACAAAAATAGTTTTGTACTTCCTAACCATGATCATTTCACCAACCAAAACTATTTTACTGTAGGCTATCATTTACATACAAGTAACAAACTTTACATCACAATAGTTCAGGTAATGGTGTGTCTATTGTCTACTATTCCAAATGACATGATCACAAAAAATATGACTGTCTTTTCTCCGTGTCCTTTAGAGTGTGCAGTAGAGGTCGACCGATTATCGAAATGGCCGATATTTAGAGCTGTCCCGATTATCGTTATCGGCCTATGAAGGCCGATATTTTATATTAAAAAAAAATATTGGAAATTCGATGCTCCGTGTTCTCAATCTCAAGAAATCGACGACGCAAAGGGTGATATATGACAGGTTTACCTTGACATAATGAGTTTAACTGGGTGAGCATGCAGAGAAACTATGCTTCCTGCAATACAGTCTACCTTTTCTGAACTGATCTGCAATTCTGTATCATGTTTTGCTTTTTGGGTTATCCCAAATTTCATCGAATGTGCACAATTAGGGAATAATTCTTTTCAATTTCAGTTTTCTCGTTTGTTGTTCAGCTTTCTGTGGCATGAACAAGTGCCATCTTGCCTAATATATAATATTTTTGGTGAAATTGCTCTCTGCTCCTTCCATATTAATATCGGCGTATGATATCGGTTATCGGCCTTGTGAGGGTGCCGATATATCGGTATCAGCCTGTAAAAATCAATATCGGTCGACCTCTAGTGTGCAGATGAAGTATTTCATCTTCCATGTGAACACCATGAAATATGTGGGCCCAGTGAGATCTTATTGTCATGTGGGATGTATTGCATCGATAAATAATATGCACTATCAATAACATACTGTAGACATGTAGGCCTTAAGATCGTGTTCGGTAACAGGGAATTAACTGTATATGTAAAATGCTCCATTTTTATATTCCTAGGTGTATGTTGAATATGTTATAAGAAACCCGCTGATAGACCTTCATCTACCAATCAAGAGCTCGCTTTTTGAATCCAAACTGGAGGAGTATCTCACTGAATTTGGATTCTTCGGCCAACAAAAGCAGAATGTTTGAATGCTCTGCAGAGTCAAGTGAAGCGTTGGTAGACTCTCGACTTGTTATCATGATAAAAAAGAACATTTGTGAATTGCCCATACTGAGGCAAATAAATTCTGTTGATTCATTTATTGAAGTCAATTCAGTTTTGTTTGATTGTCCAATTGCACATGTTTGAGGAAGGCCAAATCGAGTAGTCATGGATTTCATAAGCTTAGATAATGCGTGAGGTGGTCAAGAAAGCTACTCAAGTAGAAGTAGAAGTAGTGACGAAAAAAATATACTCAAGTATGAGTAGAAGTACTTCTGCCATAAGCAACCTAAAACTACTTGAAGTAGAATTGACTGACTTTAAATGTACTCAAGTAAGTAAGTAGTTGTGAAAACGATCCTAAATCGTTCACATGGATTGTAAAAAGGTGCAAATGGAGCTATGTGAAAGGTGACGAGCGCTTGATTCATATTGATGCATATACCAACAGGTCTCCAATTTTCAATAGCATAAGCATTCTTCCACATTATAGTATTGACATGGAAATGCGATACTAATCCTCTGTTTTCTCGAACAGCACGTTTTAGAAAATATCATGGTACAGCACCATCCCCCATATTATAAGGCCTGTAGTTTAGTCGAAGAACAATACGGAAAAGTTGTACAGGATGTGGTGTAAACACTTCGCGCAATTAGTAAACGTTAATAAAAAATATGATGGACCGTAAACCTGCCATATTGTGTAGCTTTATTTCCGGAAATTAAAGGCATTACTATACTTGCTTTTATACTTAAACATGTATGTTATCCAGACAAAAGAGCTGATATTAATTATAACTCAAAGTACACGATAATGGGAATTAAAAGTGAAATTTAAATACTACTTCTAAAAGTGGAACATGTATTTCATGCCTTTAGTCCAGAAATTTTCAAAGGTGGTATGCTAAAACAGCTCTAAAACTAAAAAAGTCAGAGTCCACTTTCCAGATTAGAACACGTCATGGACATGCTAGATTGCGAAACATAAATTTAATACGTTGTGATGAGTTATATATACTGATATGAATTATTTCGTATGGGCGAATGGCTACAATGTGGTGTGAATGGAACCACGCCAATCCGCTATCAAAATTGTATTCACCGATACTTTCGTGAAACCATACTGGTCACTCCGTACCCACTGCGCGCGACTAAAATTCTTGGCTTTACTCAACTTTTATGAAAATTAAATGTTGATACTCCGTGAAAACAGCCCGGAATTTCTCAGACTATCTTCCTGATTGGCAGATAACTACTTCTACTTGACAAACTGAAAATAGCGAAAAGTAAGTAAGTAGATCACAAAATATTACAAAGTAGAAGTAGCAAAAATTAGATGTACTCGAGTAAGTACCAGAAGTAGAGGAAAACTATTTGAGTACTTCGAAAAAGTAGAAGTACTTCGTGACTGACCACCTCTGGATAATGTATAGGATTATTTACTTCTTATGAACTACATTTGACTCGTGTTGTAGACTGTAGCTGCATTTAAAATTCGTAAGGTCTTATTTGCAGAGACCAGTTTGTGTGAACTTGGGACATGTTCATAAGATGGACAGTGCAGTACCTTTCGGGAGTAATCTGGCAGGGTAGAAGGGCATATAATTTACCTATTTTGCAAAGTAGGGAGTGTTGTGATAGACCTTTTTCACAATTATCAATTGCCTATCATGATGAATGTTTATTTTGTCAATGTCGGCAACTATCTCGACACTCCAGCATAGCATTCATCAACATCAATGCTATACTGAGGTGGAATAATATTTCCTTATACAGTCATGATAATTACACTGATATCGATGCTACTCGAGTAGGATAAGGAAATACTTCCTTGTAGACATTAATTCTTCTACTCAAGTAGAATGGTGAAATTGCTTCTGGAGTTGCCGACATTAATGCTAATCTAGTGGAATGTAGATTTCAAGATCACATAAGGGGCTTCTATTGAGACTGAAGCCCCTATGTCCCATGTTCCATCCCTAATTTGAGCACCAGCACGACACTGCGGCTTTCTAAACCAACACGCATTTGACAATCCACATACTGCACATATAATTGCTGAGACCGTTTCACACCAAAATACAAACATGTATATAACAGCAAACAACCAGACCCGAGCCGTTGCCTCCGTCTATCCTGGGAGTGCTATTGCAATTTCCCAAACTGCACTAAAGAGATGCAAACCATAGTCTTTCGCCACAACCGAGTATTACTCATTGCATCTTCTTGCCCTTTTCTAGTGATTTGTGTAATTCCATCACTTTTGCCTCAAACTTTTCAGTCAGGAGTCCATCTTCATCAAAAAATTCCCCTGCGGAACGGGTAAAGTCGGCCGACCTCTCCGAGCCTTCTGGTGGAGTGGTGGCAATTGTCAGAGTGTAATTGTCATCATACCTAGAAAATATCATTAACAATAACAACTAATGGTTAGACTAAATCATCTCTAGACTCGTACTTGGGCATTTTTGATGATAATTTCCAAACAATGTCCGGGTCAACCCCAGCCTTGTCCTTTTCCCTGGCTAACAGGAATGTCGTCTTCTCGATAAAGTTTGCGTATACTGTCAGGACCCCCATCAATGCAAAGTAAGAAAGCTGTGAGTAAAAATAATGAAATGAATGCTGCTCTGTGACATGATTTTATGCAATCATACTTACAACACAAGTAATCAGAACTGTTTTGGATTCTGGGAATGGATGCAGGAAATCCCACAGTAGTGCAAACAGTGCGAACCCAACAGCAGCTGTGCATATGAGTAGCCTTCCATCAATCAATTTAAAATCTTCCACATATCCCAAATTGTCCAGAACGATCTTTGAGACAACAAATATCATTAAGTGAGACAAAGTCTCTAAAAATGATGCACACTTAATACCTTCTTAGCGGCGTCATCAAGAGCGATACGAACGGCATTGTGATCCCATTTTTCCACCTTCAGAGGTTTCTCCTCTTGATCCTTTCAAAAATATGCATATAAGGAGATTTCAACTAGATTGTACCATAGACTCAATCATAATCAACGACATTATTATAGATATGAGAAAGTTGATATTTAGAAAGATTGATTCTATTTCATCGAACACGAACTGGTGAAATCATGAATCAATTAATATGGCTTACCTTGTTATCATAATATATATGAAAAATAGTGAAGAGATGATGAAAAAAATCAGGGCTGCAATGAACAGCCGGAGTGGAATTGGTGGCAAACGTCATGCGCAACTTCCATTTAATTCCTTAATTACCCTTCTGTCACGCGCAACTTATTGCCGAAAACAACCACTAATTCCCTGATTGGAATCGCTGGCCTTTTTGCCTGATATGTCAGGTGAGCAGCGATGATTTTCCAAGTTTAAGTAATTCATTAAAAAATAAAACAGTGTGAGCACAGGACACCGATTCCAAGCAGGATTCCAGTCTGGATGAACGTATATACAGAATCATTAAGTCAAACATAGCCCATAGGCTTATGTCGGGAAAATATGTTACGGCTGAATAAAGAAATGTCTATACAACACGACGTATTAATGAACATGATAAGATGAGGAAAATAATACTAAGAATTCATTGCGGCGATTGCGTCGGGATCAGATCAGTCAATGAGCAGCAGCTATATTAGCAGCAACAATGAAGATGTACAATACATCAACATGATTTATATCTTAATATATCTTCACTAAATATCGCGATACTTACCTCGGTTCTGCCTTCGCCCATTTCAATATAGCACTCTTTGCAACTTTGGTGATAAAGATTGCAGTAAAAACGCCGTACTTATTCAAAAACCCACAGAGTGGACTGACGTGTCTGTGAGAAAATGTGTATGTCCAAGCAAGCGTAAAGAATATCAATGAGTTTAAGTTCAGTGATATAGATCATTGACTACGCATATGTGAATGGCAAAGATATCATTCGTTTACATCACCGTTGTAAAATTATGACTACTGGAAGGCAAATAATAACGACAATGAACTAAATTGAACAACGCCATGACGACATGGATCCATTTTGACGGCGCAACACTGAAGTAAGGGTGAGGGGCCATCAAAAACTATAATATATGCCTCTTTATGTTGCGACTCCTCTTGAAGTAAATAAAATACTAGATTCGTGCTAAACTTTTGTATCCTCGTCTATTTATGACAATGAAAATACTGGGATCTATAGGATCTCGATTTTATTTCTGTTTATAAATTTGACTAGTCACAAAATAACCATATTCAGAAGTCCGCTATATCCTAGTTTATTTCAGTTCAGTTCAGTTTATTCTTCTTGATAATTTGATCCTTTCATAAACACCGCAGGATTATGATACAGTGGAAATATAGGAAGGTGTCGAAACGACTTGGAGTATAGAGAAATCAGAAACCCACCCGGGCCTAGACAATGTAAAGAAGAGAAGAGGCATGCACATTGCACAGTGAATGGAATGTAATATAGAAGATGACAGTTAAGTGATACAAACGATACGAATAAGGTGATGGCATGTCTGATGTCTCTGAAGAAGGATAGGTCGATATATATATACCGGGCTGGGAAACTCCGATGTTATGAACTTGCTGGTCGGGTTTGAATATATTGGAAATTATGGTAAGCCAGACATAACCCCGTAGCATATCGTATTTTTTATGGAAATGAATACCAGCGGTTCGATATCAATAATCTCTACGCTGACTTGTGAGTTGATATTTCAATCTAAATTGTGCACAACGTCGAAAAAGGCTAAATCTAGTTCACCACCAATTCCAAATGAATTAATATCATGCAGGTCAGATCACAACTATAACCTTACACGTAATCTAGAGCAATTCTTTTTTGAGGGGTTGCAAGATTGCATGATCAATGTGACACCATAAAATGTAATACGGTATTGTCGTTTCGTATAACAATAGTGTACGGTACTACATTTGCTTTTTGAGACACCTTACATATTTTACTCATAGGCCTGATTGGAATCGCTGGCCTTTTTGCCTGATATATCAGAAGAGCAGCGATGATTTTCCAAGTTAAAGTAATTTAATAAAAAATAATTGAAAAATAAAACATAGTGTGAGCACAGGACACCGATTCCATACAGGCTCGTAAGCCTATTCTGCATGCTGTAACTGACCTCATTTTGCATGTACTGTCCTTATTCTGCATGTAGCGTATGACCTCATTTTGCATGTGCTGTCCTTATATACTGCATGTAGTGATAAACTTTGGAAAATAGTTGGTTTTCTGACTTGGATTTGAAATACGCCTACAGATCATGTGGAAACTGTTTGTGTTAAAACATCTCATTATTTCAGATCTAGGATATTTCAATGTTGAAATGAAAAAGTCGTATTTAGATTTAAAAATTGCTATAGAAAACATATTTGAAATTTGATTTCAATTTGGGTTTGTGTGTGGACTGATCATATTGTGCATCATGTCACAGTGATTGGCCTTATTTTGGATGCAATCTCACCAACCCTGTAAGTTCTAAACAGTTTTATCTTACCACAGTCCACTCGGATAATGATTTATCATACCTTATTTCACTCTCATCTAACTTATGGTATCATTCTCTGGGGATCCACATGGGAGAAACATTTGAATCGAGTTAGGAGCCTGCAAAATAAAGCCATCAAGCTAATATGCCTTGCCAACCGTAGAGATCACGTTAACCCTTTATATTATAATTTAAAAATTTTGAAAATTGATGATATTTATAGATTTGAAGTCGGCATCTTGATGCATAAGTTCTACAATAACACCCTACCTGACATTTTCTCGGACTATTTCACACCTATCAGTGAACATCATTCTCATTTTACAAGAGGTTCTGTTATGAATCTGTATTTACCTAAGGCTCATCACAAAACCATTGCCTATCAAGGTCCTCTAATATGGAACTCCATTCCTTCGCATATTAGGAGCAATACTTTATATGTATTTAAAACCATGTATCGTGCCTTCCTTATTGAATCATACAAAAGCTAAAATATATTTTAGTGCGAACTAGTACCGGTCAATCTATCTTGTTTGTTTCAGACCAGTACAATTTGTTCTTTTCCTCCATTTATCCTAACATGTGCTCTTACATTTACCCTGTCAGTCTTACAATTCACTGTTGCAGTACGATGTATGCAATTTATAGCCAATCTACTTCGATCAGCTGCAGTAGACTCGATGATCAACAGATCACTTCGCTGCAGCTTCATCTTGCAATCGTAAAACATATTGGTCAATTCTATGAACTGTATATCGTATTCGTACACATCTCATTTGCTTTGAAATTGACACTGTCACCATTTTTTTTGTATGTGTCCGTGATTCTGAAGTTTATGCTATTTTTTTTTTTTTACTGTTTTGTTATTTTGCGATGATGAATAAAAAATTCTCTCTCTCTCTCTCTCCTGTTATTCTATGCCTATCACCATCTCATCATCCTTTCACTTTTAAACCTTAATGGAACAAGGGTTTCATTTGGATAATTCATGGATAATTCATCAAGACACATAGTGAGCTGAAATATGCAAACTTTCACGTCAACCCAAGAATCAAAGCCACCGATTTCTCTCACATTGATCCTGTGAACTACAGTATGCCTTGGACTCTATGCATCATGATGCAAGCTTACGAAGATTTTAATATGTTTAGTAATATGCCTATGATACTGATACGTTTTATCATCTAAGTAATTGCTTTTCTAATGCCGGTACCAGTAATAATAATAATAGTTGATACATTGCAAGTGCTGAGATCAGTTTAAACAATCAAATATGCGGTACTTTGCTTGAATGAGTAACCAATTGTGATAAAAAATGTCTACAGTTACGATTTTACAGATTATATATTTCATATAAAAAATGACGGCTAACAATCGGTTGAAATTGGAAACATCTGGGAATGAGCCACCATCAGCAACCGCGTTTGCACAACACATTGGGTCTTCGGCAGGACAGAAATGTTTCACTTCTGACACCCATGAGAAAGCAGTACTTGTTGGGATGAATGACCTGCGAGTTAGCGAAGCCCTCTGCGATGTACAACTTGTCGTGGACGACTACAAATTCAACGTTCATCGAGTGGTCTTGGCATCTTGCAGTCCTTATTTCTGATCTATGTTCACGTCTGAAATGAAGGAAAGCCGTGAAGATAAAATCTGCCTCCGTGGCTTTAGCGCTGTTGGCCTGCAGCATGTTCTCAATTTTATTTACACTTCATCTGTCAGCCTCGACGTGCAGAACATGCAAGATATCTTGTCAGCTGCTAATCATCTCCAAATTTTGTCAGTGGTCGAATTCTGCTCCAAGTTCATGCGATCCGAAGTGAACCTCCAAAATTGTGTCGACATTTGTAACGTAGCAAAGTTTTTCAACTTGAAAGAAGTCGAGGATTGCGTGTTTACATACATTTTAAGTAATTTTACCCAGTTTGTCAGCACTGAAGAATTTTTGCGCCTTTCGGAAGACGATGTTTGTAAATTACTGTCCAGCAATAATATCAAAGAACATAATGAATTAGACTTGTTTCGCGCTGCGGATCGTTGGCTGACCCACGATTCCGGCAGGTTAGCCAACGTATACCACGTCATGCAAAACATCAGATTTCAACTCATAAGCCCTGAGAACTTGGATGAAAAAGTGCAGTCCATTATGTACATGCAAAAAGACGCCGACTGTATGAAGCTCCTATTTGAAGCAACAAAATATCATATGTTACCGCACAAACAACCGCTTCTCACCTCTGGCAGAATGCGTGTTCGTTCTTTGACTTCGTGTTTGGTTGCTCTTGGTGGAAAGGAGTCCACGAATAATGTTTCTAGCGAGGTGCAAGTTTGCGATAGCGAGTTAGGATGGATGAGACTTGGCGAAATGGATGTACCAGCATACTGCCATTGTGTTGCTGTATTAAATGATTTTCTGTATGTCGTCGGAGGCCAGGAAAAATTCGACAACAACGGAAACACTGCAATGGCAAATGTGTACCGGTACGACCCACGATTTAATACCTGGATGAAAATGGCATCCATGCTAGAAACTCGTACAGACTTTGCAGTGTCTGTAATTGATGGTTGTCTGTACGCTGTCGCAGGACGGAATAACAGCGGCCCTTTGTCATCAGCTGAGAGGTATCGAGTGGATCGGAACAGATGGGAAGCCATTACGGAGCTACCTCACCCTGTTTGTGCCCATGCGGGAGCCCCGTGCAACAGTAGATTGTATGTCGCTGGAGGATTTGCTTCAGATGGTTTTCAGAGAGGAGTATATTGCTACGAACCGAAAGACAACAAGTGGGAACCAAAACCAAAATTAAAGACGGAACGTGGCCTCCATTGTATGGTAGCCTACAGAGAAAGATTATATTGCATCGGTGGGAATAATAAAACGAATGGCGCACGGCGTGATGTCTTGAGTACGGAAATGTTTGACATTCACACTGAACAGTGGACCGATGTAGCTCCGTTATTCGCCGGACAGAGTGAAGCCGGAGCAGCGTTGGTTGAAGGGAAAATATACGTGGTCGGGGGTCACACCTGGCGCGAAAGAAAAGATGTGCGGACAGTTGCATGCTACGACCCGGAAAGGGACACCTGGGTGAAAGCCGATTTCCCAGAAGCCCTGACAAGCGTGCATGTTGTGCGTTGCGAATACCGGCTACGTTATTATCGGATTTGTCCCACCAACCATCCAGATACACCAATAACGTGAATATGATGCAGATTGATGATGATATGGATATTATGCCTTGAAAAAATGTCGCAGAATCTAGCCTGAATGTTTTTATGGATCTAACATCTTCGGTGTGGTAAGATCGAAACATCTGGCCAAGTCAGGAGCTTGTTTCATGGAATTCCGGTTGCGGACTGAATGGGCTGGCACCCATCCATAATACCTATAGTCCTTCTGGGATGTGAAAATATACTATTTATTTATGCGATTGAAGAACATTGAATCTTTTTAGTATACATGTCTACTCTACAGCTCATTTTTTCATGATGTAACATCAATCTGTAAAGCTATCACAGTTTTCGTACATAATACATTATACTGGTGTTCTGCAAAATATTGCGCATGCGTGCAGCTGTTGTTGGTTGAAGAAAGACTTGACCGGAGCAGTAGTTCAGCTGCCGAGTCTTATTTTATCGTTGGACATGTTTGATTGGAAGACGGGATATTTTCTTTCACATAAGGCTTACCATATATCATCTTTTAGGAGTAAGTCCTCCTTGCTTGAAAAAAGTGAATCTTCCTCCACGGACGCTCAAAAATGCCCAAATTCCCTAGTTGCTTACACTTCAACAACACTTTCAGTTAGGCGAGACGTATTTATTTCCAAAAAATTACAATAGCAATGAAACATGCTGAATTACTCGTTTAAAAGCAAATTACCCGGCCATCCATACCTTCTTGATTGTTATTGCAAACATTGTTCTACGTTCTCTGTAACGTCTGGGCCTTTTTACATTAGAGGACCTATTGGTTGGATCAGTTTCAAGCATCTTGACGGTTGTTTATAGTTTCAATATTTCCTTTGACAAATCCTCACAAACTCGTTAAAAATGATCATTCCTTATCGGCAATAGTTAAGGGAACTGCAACGTATTCATGGGCTGAATCTGAGAAAAAATTAATTCTTTGTTTTTGTGTCTGTTATTTTAAATTTTGCCTTGCTTTTGTAACTTTGGCTGCGACTACTAAGGAAGTGTAAAACATCATCACTCAAACGTAACAATTTTAGTTCTGTTTTACTCGCTACCAAAAATGCCCCAAGTATGATGAGCCTACTTTCACAGCAAGATCGGTTAGAAATTAGTACAATTCAATGCAATATATTGCTAATAATTTCATCATTTCAATACACCACAAAACTGTGATACAATGAAAGATTGGTAGGTGTCAAAACGACTTGGAGTAGTCCTTGAAATCATACACCCTGACATGCACACTGAATTAAAACTAAAAGATAAAGTACAGGTTGGAGAATCATTGTTTTATGGGATCCAAGATATGCTCGTCTCTTCAATTCAAAATGAGGAAATCTTTCTCTGTTCTATTGGATCACCAGTACGCTTCTTGTTGCGATTACCTACCCTGTGGCTTGATATTGTTAGCAAACGAGCAACATGACGAATTGAGTTGATGACTGAACCTCCCCATTCTGTTGGTTCTGTGTGGTGTGCATTTGGATCCATTTTGAAATAGATCAGAACANCTCTTGCTGTCATTATTGTCATCTCTTGTCCACTATACTCTAGCCATGATGTTTCAGGACAGCTCTTGGAATTGAACGAATTTCTATTTCAGTTTTTTTCCGAGTAGGAAAGTACTACTATATGTCAATGAGTTCGCTTCAGTTNTATGACTGAAATTGCCATATATGTATGGCGTTGGCAGATGTATAGCTTCGAAAATGGTGCCTATTTTATCAGCATTTGTCATTTTAGGTTAATCATGAAGAAGCATCTTGTAATTTTGAAAACTGGAAAAAGCGTTTGATAAGATTCTGGATTTGTACCATTCTACCTGCTGCTTGAGATTCGTTCTGATACTGGATATATCAGTTCACACTCTCAGCAGAGTGTATTACAGCGAACCTGTTCAGTGTTCCTACTACGAACGACGTATCGTACCACACAGACAGGGGCACTTGCGACGATGAGAAAGAACTACTCCAGTATCAAAACAGAATAAACTCGGACATACCCGAGAAACCACGGCACTTCCAAAATGAGTCNTCAATCAATCAGGTTTATTAATATTTTCATCGTTTCAGAACATCACAAGACTGCGATACAATGAAAAGATAGGATGGTGTCGAAACAGCTTGGAGTAGCCTTAAGATCAGACACCCACCTTAGGCTGGCGAAGTAAATAAGAGGCATTCACGCATACTGCGGTCGTTGCCCCGAATATTTCAATGACTTCTTTACCTCTGAATCA
>ATSW01006850.1:0-13514 GCA_000444245.1 Botryllus schlosseri
AAGTTCACCGACAGTGCAAACATCTACGATACAAACGAAATGCGGGTTGCAGAAAAAATTTTGACTTTGTAAACAAGTTTGACAATTTTTTTCACGTTACACTAAAATTTTGACAAAATTTTGACTTTTTTTTACATCTCCCCAGTCGTTCACAAAGATGTAGCTTGCAATTTCAGGAGTAGCCACCGTCGATCAATTGCTCAAAGTATGCGACCCCTCGATCAAATCTACTCATAGGAACTAGTTACTCAAGTACTTTCCAGACCTTTGTTTCTACTTCCACTTAAAGTAGATTTGGCATGTCTTGGAAATAGCTACTCTACTTGTAATTGAGTAGAAAGTTACAGTCGTTCCTACAACTACATGATTACCAACGGTGACTACATTGACCACCTTTAGCTGTAACTTTATACAAGATATGTTCATATAACAATCTGCTGAATCTTACCATTCCGTCTTTGATGTCTTTATCAGAATCGACATTGATGAGTAAAGGCGCGCCAGGACTTGGCACTTCGGGTGCTGTGAAGGAAATTAAAAGAAGGTACCGACCAGTTGACATTTTTCATCATACAGCACTATCACAAAAGAAATCAAAATCAAACCTTCCAGTTGCTTGCTTTCCTCCATAGCTGAATTTGAAATTGGGGTGGGATCCTCTATTCCGTAAGTAGAATTCCTATACGAGTGGATCGAATGCTCGGAGTAGCTAGACCTTGAGCTTGTGCTATTCCTAGGTGTTCTTGGGTTGGATCCAGGGGGTGGCGAGTCTATAGTCATACTCATGACTGCAGAATAGGTTACCGTAACGCTTGTACCTAATGAATGTGGGTGATGATTGGAGATGCAAATTGGAAGGTGGCAATACAAGTATTGCGAATCTGTTGAATGAAACAAAAAATTGTGGTGAGGGGCCTGTATATAAGGTGTAAATAATTCCCTGCATATTGTATTATGACATTAATTCAATAGCAACTGTGAACAGGTGAACTAAACAATAGTATTGAAGCGACCACACACATTTCCCAGTCCACCGTGACATGATCGTTGGTAATTGCAATTCCAATATCGAATCACATATGTTCAGTTGTTATCAAATCCACTGTTGACTAAGCCTGACGACTAAACACATTTCCTTGCTGAGGAAATATAATGCAAGGTTGGCATTTTGATCACATTGAAAGCCAAGCCTGTTGCAATGTTGACTCCTGTCTGACTTCTGACTAATGTGGAAAGAACAAAATTTCATAATACAACAAACAAACAACAGGTACAGTACTTGTAGCCTTTTAGCGTCGAAAATAATGGTGGCGAAGGTTGATTGTCAATGATATGAAACAAATATGGGACATAGTGGTCACAGAAGTAATATTGAATGAGTGCAAGATTGAGAACCACGTAGCAAAGTCCTCGAAATATCACATTCACATATGCATAAAGCTAACTACAACTACTCCCATAATTACAAGAAGACAGGTAAATTTACGCTACTGTACCATAAACATACCATGAGATCAGGCATGACCTAAAAATGTCGGGACAAAACAAATATGGTTGAATTCAGGAATTACAACACCAAGTATGTATAATAATAAAAAAAGAATGAGAGACACACTAATTAAATAAATATTTTAGAATTGAGCATCACAAATAAATGAACTAAGGAATACAAATCTACTCGCCAATCTCAAAACGGTGGTATGTGGTAAGTATTGGTTTAATTGAGAATTCTTGAAAGTGGAAACAACTAGACATGGACAATGGACAAAGATGTCTGATGGTTGCCCAACATATGAGCATGCGCCACAATGAAAAACGACAGTTGAGTATAGAACACTTTCTGTGATTGATGTGGAATTGAATCAAGAGTTTCATTCTGATGTTAAGTTTCTGAATCTCTGATCCGACAACTTCATATTATCACCTTGCTTCAGCCTTCAGAAAAACACTATTCCAGAAATTCAGAACATGCTGTAAAGCAAACTCCCAGGTGAGCATGGTGTTGGTCAGTTGGACTCAATTACGCAGCCCAGTTTTCTACTACTTCCGATTCAAGTAGTTTCGGTATATCTTGATAATTACTACGTCTAATTAAAACATAAATTGGCGACAGTCGTCGAGCATGTCCATATTCAATCGAAATACAAGCAATTTCTACTGAATCATTACACTAGTACCCTCAAGATTAGCGGACCACAATCTGACTTATCGACCTCGCCTATCGCGCCTGACACATGCAGCATTCATTTTTGTCGCTTTCTTTTATTAATCTTTTCTTTTATTATCCATTAGTGTGCATGCCTTTATTTTGACTAAAATGATGATGACATTATTACTTCAACTGAACTATACTACCTTCGGATAACTCTCTATATGCTTCATCTTATTTTACCATTCGTTCAACAAAGAACCACGTTTAAATAGAATACATTTTAAAATTCTATTGATACATGACAAAGTAAACCGGTTTCAGGTCTACCTTAGGAAATCTACA
Organism: Botryllus schlosseri; assembly: GCA_000444245.1. Taxonomy (NCBI): domain Eukaryota; kingdom Metazoa; phylum Chordata; class Ascidiacea; order Stolidobranchia; family Styelidae; genus Botryllus; species Botryllus schlosseri. The sequence continues at coordinate 2,495 of ATSW01006850.1, forward strand.
ATATATTCCATAAATGCGGGGAAATTCCCACAACTATATATGACCGGCACGGGAGACGGACGCCAAACGCCACTCTCAATGACTCAAACGCCGTGGTGTGGCGGCATCTGCCATTCGGTCTACGTGGCATTTGGTATTGGTGAGTGGTTCAAAGTTCAGAGGTCCTGACGCAGCGCTACCGCTGGATCGCTACAACACGTCTGGCGTCTAGCATTTTCTGACACCGTANAGCTACATAACAGGACTGACTGATAATATTTATTGATCGTTACATTATTGAGAGCTTCTTTGTTCGGTTTATTAGGATGTCTGCTACAGTTATTTTGTTTGTTAGGTTGCTTATTGTCGAGTTTTCTTGTNGTAATGGCAGCGATTGCTNTAGCTGAGCGGTCTTGATCATCATTATCATAATTTTATTTAAAATTTTGACGCAACTTATTAAAATCGTTACAGTTGAAGAAAAAAATTGTATCCCATGCTACATGGGTTTTAAAACTTCGCAAAAGCTAGATGTAGCTACTAGCTACACGCTGTCAAACTGCTAGCTGCCAAACACTGCAAGGCGTCTGATGTGATCTGAAGATTCCACCCAGGCGCCAAACGTCACGCAGAGAGTGGACTCAGTCGCCGCTCCGCCTGTGGCCTTTGGCGCATATGCCGGTGTAAATCCTATCGGGCCACAGAGCTAATGCGGCGGTTAGTAAAAATCAGTCAGCTGTTATTTGTGACCGGTGTTTTCCCCGATCTGATATATTCATTCTACGTGCTGTNATGTACCGTTGTCACATACTGATCTGTTGCTGAGCTAAATGGCTATGATTTCAATAATGCCAGTGANANTGTTGCACGACGCTGAAACGAACTGAAAGTGAGTTGGTATTNCCCCGATGAATATGTTGTTATACTGTGCCAGCAATTGAAATTGATTCACAGCAGAATTGCTGCACATACGAAAAAGGACCACGATAGTGATCTAGTCAAGTAGTTAAGTAGTGTTAGTGTGGCACTTGTTCCGTTTTTTTCTACAAATTATAACATAACCTGTCTCATTCCCTTGANTTGCCTTCTATTCGCAAATATGAAATCCCAAGTACTGGTGTTAATTGATAGGCAAGATAATTTGAATGTCTCCCTCTTCCATAAAGTTGTGTTGCTCACCCTACGGGACAACGTTCCCTCTAATTTTTCAAGAGTCTGCGCNCNCTCACCAACCCACTGTGCGGTCCCTTGGACATTAGTGCGTAACGCCTAAAAAAGGCCATTGCCACGGCTTTTTTTAAGCGCGCAGCTCAGAGGGNACATTGCTATGGGGTGACCAAGACCATCGTTTTTCGGNGGATAAAGCTCCCTTGAACTAATATATTTGCCCCCTTTGTCCATCATCGTTTGACTCAACACTTGCCAATTCATTAGGCAGCTCAAAATTTGATATACACGCCACCTTGTCACATGCTCGTAGCATTCCCTTCTGCGACAGACCATCTTTCCTTCAAAATTACAATAACTCCCTCAGGGAAAATGAATACAACACTCCACAGTCCANAGANAGGAAACTATAATNAGATAAAATCAACNNTTGCNANATATCANAAGTAGGCGACAAGTCATCCANCTCAAAATGTAATTGTGCACTTACNNACGAATAATGGCGAGCTCTGCATAATTGTGTAAAAATGCNAAAGGAAANNGTTNNCTAGGNAACNAANAANGATCAAGAAAATAANATAGCATCCCCAAAATTTTTANCAAGAATGCNGANCAGCTACTAAGCAGGGGTCACACNATTAGTGAANGCAAACAATTGATNNAAATACACAAAAGAGNAACAGGNATAACNATAGGAAATAAATGACACCCGTGTGAACACATGGAAGTATCAGCATTCCGCGAATGGACTTCACTTCGTCTTTACTTTGTCGTTAACACTGCCACCATCTCCCTTCTCATTAGTGTCACTGCTTNCCGCAACATCCGACAACTGCTGAGACCACATTCCAGCATACACTCCGTTGAGTTTCAGCAGTTCATCGTGACTAGAATAAAAATACCTGTATTAGCNCACGTCCAATGATTAACAGCCCGCTGATAATATCGAGTCGATATAACACTTTGAAAGCAGTAGATCTGAGGGCCAGGCGACAGGAATCACCAACATCGGGATCGAAGTTGCATAAAGATTGCATTTTTATGTTTGATACAATGTGGAAAACATAACCATGGCCAAGATATGGCCGAAAGAACATGAAAATCTTACAATAACTTGACCTTCTTAAGGTGTTGAAAATGGACTTGAGCTAATTTGATTACACTGCGACCAGGGCTTTGGAGCCGGAGCCCGGAGATGGAACCAGGCACGTAAAATTTTCAAAGTTAATATCATTATTACTTGGGTATATTGCGGGTCGACTGTATACCGCCCGCTTGGCTCAGTTTGCAAGGACAGGACTATTCGGCATCTGGACATATCGATATCGAAAATTTCCGCTAACATACGACAATCATTTTGTGCCTACATTTCATCGCCGACGATCTTTCTGGGAGCGCAAACGCGAAAATACTTTCTCTCGTAATTACGAATATTGTTAGACTCAATCGGCTAAATCAGGCGCTTTTTCATTTTCAGGTGGGTGTAGGCTACAAAGAAAGAAATCGTATGACAACTAAACAAAATTTTACTACTATTTTAGTTTAATGTAGTGTATGACGATTTACTAAAAATGTGACTGGACCCTGGATCTGCCAATGCGTCGAAACTGATATTTTAGTCATCAACATCCTAAGTGGCACGGCCATACTAGTCATATTTTTGATTGGCCTTGCAAGTTCATAATCTGTGCAATTCAATTTCGATAATATAACAGAATTTTGATAATATAATGGGGAATTAGCTTGCGGGCTACTCAAAACCTTCTCGCTGGCCACATATGGCCAGCAGGCCGCGGCATGCCTGCCCCTGATATTGACAGACGCNTTTGTTAGTTTTCAGAGCCGGAGCTGGAGCCGTAGCACTGTTAACAATGCGGCTACGGAGCTGGAGCCGTAGCTTATGTATGACAGAAGAAAGCTCCGGAGCTGGAGCAATGCAAGTTTGCGGCTGCTCCAAAGCCCTGACTGCGACGATATTCTTTAANAGTGTGATATTGACTCGAAATTACCGGCGAGAGTAGCTTATGTCCAATTTTAACACTCGGGGAAAATCNTGTTTTTGGAAGATTTTCTTTTTCTTTACGTCATATCTTCCTTGACCATGGTTATGTTTGTCATGTCGTGTCATATACAACCTTCGCCAAATGTGGCCGACAAAAACTTGATTTTTCCAAGATGTTAAAAATACACACTACTCTGGTTCCACAGTGCCGACATTATCTGCCAACTGGAGGTGGAACAATTATCAGCAATTTTCGTCACATCACAACACGGTGGTAGGGAGTCTTGAGAACAATAATGCCACTGCCGGACTGGGAATATTGATATATCTCGCATAGCTTACAGGAGTTCAGATGCAGCCTGTCTAGTTCATTTCATGTGCAAGCAGAGAAATGTGGAAAAACCACTCGACCCAATGCTCCGTAGTTACGTAAATCCACTTTNAGCTAGATGCCATATCTTTTGAATATGGGATATTTGCGGGTATCAGTCCGCCGGTTTNAAACAGGAAAGAAAGAACAATCTCTCACGACTGAAATCAGATTAGAGTACTCGAACCATTACGCCCTCGTTACAATACTGCCATCACCAGACAAAATTACCTTCCTCTTTCGGCGATTTCTCCGTCTTGCAGGACGATGATGCAGCTGGCGTTTACGATTGTCGAGAGTCTGTGAGCCACCACGATAGTTGTTTTCCCGGTACTAATCCTATTCAACGACTCTTGAATATGCCGCTCGGTCGTTGTATCCAATGCGGATGTTGCCTGCACAAATGAGATCACAGATGAAGAAGAACTAAGGGCGAACCTTGGCAATGGCACGAGAAAATTCATCTGCTGCGTGTGCTGGAAAGCTATCATGCGCTATGCGANGGANTTCGTATTTAGGCTTCCAAATTCAATTCAAATTGAACANATTCATAGGACAGAGGTGGCCAAAGTACTCANCGTTGCTGCTCAACTAACATTAATGCNGTGAGTTTCTCGTCAACTACAAGTAGAGATTACTTGAGTGAAGGTAGAAAATGGAAGGTTTGAAAAGTACTCGGGTAAGTAATTTTAGAAAGTAGAGGTCGCCGAGGGGTCGNACACTTTTAGNAGTCGGTCAAAGCTGGTTACTTTCAAAACGCGAGATGCGTCNTCGCGACCAACGCAAAATATAAGTAGACACTACAAAAATGGGCANTCTACNGAAATGCATTCCGTTTNGAGCGGTTCTTATNACAATTTCACCGGTAATAGTGACNCAATCATATCCCGAAACTCTTTTCCACTTTATAAAATCCAAAGTGTATAAACTGATCAGTCTTGCCTAAACATCTGTTCTAGTAGAAGCGGAAGTAGTGAAATTACTTCAGAACCACCACTTGAAAGCACAAGTACACAAAACCTCTCTTGAGTACTCCAAAAATGACAAAGTACACATTGCCGACGCACCTCGTCTAGTAGAAGTATATCGGGAGCCTTCAATATCGTCCTAGCGATCGCGACGCGCTGTTTCTCCCCGCCACTGAGTTTCAACCCACGTTCACCGACCATGGTGTTATAGCGGTCCGGGAAGCTGGCTATCTTGTCATGGATGTCCGCGGCCCGGGCAGCGTCTTCCACCTCCCGGTCTGTGGCGGTCACTCGTCCATACCGGATATTGTTCCTGTTACGACATTTCAGAAATAGTTACCACGAAAGCAGTAATGTATTTGAGTGAATCAATCGCAGAGAAGTAGCGTCACAAATTATTACTTGCGTGCAAGAAGAGGTAGCAATTTCCAAGAAACGTCACGACTACTTGGAGTTACAAGTTGAAAAGGTAGGTCTGCAAGTACTCAAGTAAGGTGCTTCAAAACATAGAATTGGTCGAGGTGTCGAATACTTCAAGCTGTTTATTGGAGCTAACTGGATTTGGTACAACGTACAATCCCAACCAACAGCAACGAAGCCATAACGCGGAAAGATTTGGTAAATGATTTGAAGAATTACTGTACTATTTCAATCCTATATGTCACTGGTCGGGAACCTATGGCTCGCGAGTCGCGAGTGGGTACGAGATATGGCTCTTTGAGAATTTTTTAGTTTGGAACCTAATTTATCAATATTGCAGCAACTAGTTGGTAAATTTTCATGACAGTGAGAATAATTATTCTTGCGGCAGCATGAACATGTATTTGGGAGGTCAAGGCAGTGGGGTGTTCAGGGTTAGGGACAGGACCGCCGTCTTTTCAAAATCCCCAAATTTAGGTTGCTGTCGCGCCGGCAACTAACACCACTCGCTCATTCGATCTACCCACCAGCGGAAGCCTCTCATGGATTGCACGATACCATGATCGACGAAAGAGAATAGTAGACGTGGCGAACACTTGTAGGACAATGTAGTTTTCAAATACACATTGTCTTCCTGATATACGATGAGAAATAAAATGCCTTGGAAATGACAGCCAAATTAAAAGCAACGCTATCCATTTTCTTGGTTGGTTAGTAGCTTTCTAGCACCGCCGTCAAAATGTAGGTGTGTGACACAACGTTACGCCATATATTTTAGAAGGCGATCCATACTTAGATTATCAGAATCTGCGCGACAATTGCATCTGATTAATATCATTGATTATAAATTCTAAGCTATTTACGATGAGTTGCGATGTCACAGGTGCGGCTTGGCCCGTCTGTGCCTTATCTGAGCCTTACCTCTCCTTCCGCGCTTCATTTTCGAACAATATGAAAATTCCGTGATTTTGGGAATAAAAATGTTCAAGATCTGGTCATTCATAAACATCAATAGTAGATAACAATAACCACTGAATGCTTACCAATTTTCCTTCACTCATCCCTTACGACATCTGAGGCACCGCCTCACTTGCCTCCCCTAACGCCATGTCGCTGAGACGCTGACGTATCACACAGTGGGTATGCACTGCTGTAGTGACTAGTGACCATGTTTAGCTCCAACTACTTATGTGCGCAGAAAAATTTAGCGCACACTACGAATCCGATATATTAGTGCTACGCAACAGTTGATTGACATGTATGGCTCTTTCGGAGTTACAATTGAAAATGTTGGGCCAATATGGCTCTTTGGTCGAAAAATATTCCCGACCACTGCTGTATGTGTACGTTACAGTAATACAGTATTTACAGTTCAGTGATCGTGGCTACGTGGGAAGAACAACACAAATCTAAAAATAGAAAATTGAGCATATGCGATCTCTTCACCTCGATTATTATTCAAAATTTCATGCCAGTAGGACAATTAGGACAAAAGTGAGCAGAACCAAAGTCCCCAAATTAAGCACCATTGACTGTAGTTCCAAATACATCGACTCTGTCACAAAAAATAGCGTTACTCACTGTATATTATCGTTGAATAGCACAGTGTCTTGCGGCACAACGCCAATATATTGACGGAGTGACGACTGAGTAACGGTCGATATATCGGTGTCGTTGATTCTGATGACGCCCGCCTGGATGTCATAAAATCGGAACAGGAGACGAATAATCGTACTTTTGCCGGAACCGGATGGGCCGACCTAAAATAACAAGAACAACATCAGTAAACATGTGCCTTTAAACAATTTAAAAACAACGGATGGGTGTTTGAGAATGACACAGCAAATCATTTTCAAAACATATGCTACGGCGCACGCAAATAACATCACGGTAAACTAGTGCGTTACCACACAATGGGTTGGGTTAGTTCATATTTGATTAGGCTTGGTCTGTCACAGAACATTGACTTACAAGACCTTTCGTGTCGTAACTTGAGATCAGCAAACTAGAGTCTCTCAAAGCATAGCCCCAGTAGGTAGGATCAGTATCAGTTTATCAGTAATTTCAACAATTCAGAAAATGGGTATAGAAGATCGTGATCTGGTCGATCTCGAGCGCTGACAAGTAGCGTACAGTATGAATAGATTGAAACATGTTCAAGTATACCTATTCAAAATGAAAATAAATGCCAGGATAAACATTAAATAATCATACATAACTAATGATCACATAAACTTGCCAATGCCCCCGTTTCAACAGATTCTTATGAAAGCGGCTTTCAGACTGCACAAACAGAAAACTATCAAAGCATTGCTCCAGTTAGTAGGCTAGGGTTTGAAATAATCGAAATAGACGATGCAGCACACGTATTCACAGTAAAGGTAAATATCATGATAGCTACTATACAGAAATATTAATCTATAAAAACCGATCACACTAACAAATTACCAATGCCACCGTTTCTCCTGGATTCACTTTAAATGAAATCCCTTTCAAGATGGGCTTCTCGGCCTGATACGAGAAGCAGACGTTGTCAAATTGAACGGACTTGTCTTCAATTTCCAAAGTGATCGCGTTCGGGTAATCGACAACTTCTTGCTCCTGTAAAGAGAGCGGTTAGGGGACTGAAATTTACCGGAGGTATCGGTAAATTCGTACCTGATCAAACAGCTCAAACATGTTCTCCATGTCGATGAAGCTCGCTTGGATCATGCGGTAGTAAGTGCCGAAAAAGTTTAACGGAGTGTACAGCTGCACGATGTACGTCCCGAACAGCACAAAGTCTCCAACCTGACAGACAGGAGAATTAGATCAAGTTGCTTGGCATCACAATCACAAAGTATTCACACGGAACATATTCGAAAAATAAATTCAGGTACAAGGTCCATTTCGTCTAGTTGGTATGTCGATTTCGCTCCAAGGTGATAAAAACAACCTGAAAACTACTTTCTACTTACAAAAACCGTCAAGTCAAAAAAGTAAGTAATTTTGCCAAAAAACTGTGAAGCAGGAGTAGAAATAGTATAAAACATGAGCATTTGAGTAAGTAGTCCACGGAATAGTATCATGGAAGGTTCACTTTAATTCAAAATAAGACAAGATTGTGAACATGGAAATTTCTTGGCTTCCAGTTGAAAACAACATGTAAATACGAGTCATAATCACTGAGGAAATGAAAACACAGAATTACGTAAGCAATCAATTACATGCGGCAGGATGCAATAACTGATTAAAACTATGCTAACGTTTCGTTGCGTCGCACATATTATCCCTGTTGCAGACTGGTCATGTATTTTCGCTCTGCCATTTTTAGTGTATGATCCGTTCATACTGTGCTCTTAAGAAGAAACTTCTTATTTTCAATGAATATAAAAATAATAATAGATTACCTGAAAAGTACCGTCCATAACAAATTTGGCGCACAGAACGCTTCCAACCAGTAGCCCGATGTTGATGATCAGACTTTGAGAAGCGTTTAGAAGAACCAGCGACGCGTTACTCTTAAATTCGGACGACTGGTAATCGACAATGGCATCGTCGTACTTGTCCACTTCAAATCTTTCAGCGTTGTAGTACTTTACCTGTTGATAAGGCAATCAATTACGTTACACACAGCAGACCCTTGGTAAAGCGGGCAGAAACGAACTACTTCTACTTTGTCAGTGTACTTGCGTAGGTTTTGCCTAGTTCCGCTTTTATTAAAGGGGCAATGCGGCTTGCACTTAAAATATGATGCGGTCTCAAATTAAATATATAGGTGTGAAATGAAAAAGAGGAATGTAAAATTTTTCATGGCAGCAAACTACAAGAAAAATATTTGCATGGGTGCTACTTTCCACTCTGGCCCACCTCTGTGGTATGGAGTTGACGGTTATCTTAGAATTAAACACTTGTTACACTTTGGACTTGGAAATGTACACAGGTGATTTGTCAATTTGAGTTAGTCACGAGGAGACATCTTGCAATTCAAAAGTAGCCACCCCTGATACACTGTTTAAAGTATGCCGCACTTCAACCAAACTTACTTTTTAAAACTGCTTACTCAAAGTTACTATCAGACCAGACGCTGATCATTTTGAACATAAAATACTGATACAGCCCGTTACTGAGCAACAGTCGGAAAGTCAAATTTCAATCAATTCCCAATTTTGTGTAAATATTACCATTTTATCAACATCAGAATTACGTATAACGTACCGTTTCGAAATTTAACAAAGAATCGATTGCCCGTTGCTTCGCCCGATTGTCTTTGGTGTTCATATCTCTACGGAATTTCGTCCTCCATTCCGTAATCAAGATAGTATCAACTGTAATAAAGGAATATCAATATCACAATCATGCCTACATTCTGTAACATAAGATTGCGTGCAACTCATCTCCACTTACGCAAGTACAACGCAATGCACACAAAGATAATCAGTCCGAACCACGCGTTAAAAGAAGTGACAAAATAAACGATGGCAACCACGATATCGGCAATAGTCGGCAGAATACTGAAGACGATGTACGACAGCAGGGTGTTGATACTTTGCGTTCCGCGGTCGATCGAGCGCAGCACCTCCCCGGTTTTTCTGGACAGGTGCCAACGCAGCGACAGGGAATGAAGGTGCGAAAAGAGTCTCGTCTGAAATATAGGCAATGGCACGAAAGAACTTGAAAGGAAAATTTTAACAGCTATTCAGAATAGGGGTAGGCATTGAATCGGTTAATTACAACTGATGGGTAAGCAGGTTTTGATAGGACACAATGGACCTCTGAAGCTGAGCTATCAGAAATATAACAAGAATTTTAACGCATACACAAAAATTGAAGCAAATACTAAAAAACAATATTAAGAATATTAAATAGAGCTGGCATGAAATTTCCGTTCGACAAATAGAAACGCACACTTTCATACATATTATTTCACGGTTGGCTTTGCTCGTGGTGACAGTAAACAATACATCGACTATCGAAGCCAGTTGCACGGCTGGCTGGGAAACAATTACTACCACACTTCACCCTCTCAAGTAGTTTTGCCTACTCTCATTTCTCACTTCAGTCAAGTACGGTATAAAAAAGTTACCATAGTACTAAAATCCAGGAGTTAAAGTAGCCATTACCACTCACCTGCACCCTTCTGTTAGTGTACTGTTGAACACGGATCCATAGAAACGATCTTATTCCGTTCAGGAAGCCACCCGAAAAACCGCCCCCTTGCAGGAATTTCATGGTCACGTATAAGCCGATTTGAGTCAAGATGTAGTTCCAGGACTCGCCGTACGTTAGTCCATTAACTAAACAAACGTACTCGATTAGTGCACAAATTGCAAGACGACTACCCCTGACGAGTGTCAGTCGAAAATATTCGGGTTCATTTCAATACGCATATACTATTCAATTGTACATTGGAGTCCTGCACCTCCAAGAAGCTCTTCACATTGCAAAAAGTGATTTGTTGTTTGCTAGGGTTGTGCAAAATGTAGGGAACTTGGTGATTAGATTACCGAGTCTAATATCAGACATTGAATTGCATTAAATAGCTTACCCTGGGTTCAGTTTAACGCAAAGTCAGACACAGAAAAATGACCCAACAGTGAGAAATTGCATGATTCGCGTCAAACTATCCCAAAATATACAAAGTGCCAGCTTACCGATATTTTTATAGAGTAGAGGAACAAACAAATTGACCACTCTGCCAGCAACGAGACAACCAATGCAAATCAACACGTTCAACTGAAGCAGGGCGTTTCCGCTGGGCCACATATAGGGCCAAAGCAATTTGATCTGCAAAAGATTGGATCACAAAATGCGGCCTTTCTCTTCAACTTGTGTTGAAAAGTACCTTCGTTTCGACTTCCAAGGCACCGCTTTGCTGGCCAAGGTTACCCGCTCTTCTCGAACGAATCAATTGCTCCTGAAAAAAAAATCGCATTGTGTGGTGAGGTGGTAAATAACAAAGTACTGTTGCTTTTTGGAGTCCTCCAGTAGGTTTCATCTACTGGCAATTTATACTCTAGGGAAGAGGTCTCAAACATGCTGTAATTGATTTCCAATCCTAATTACTCTGACCCCCACCTCGGCCTATTACTTTATCCATGTTCATTCAAATTCAACAATCTGCTGAATCTTACC
>ATSW01006851.1:0-13351 GCA_000444245.1 Botryllus schlosseri
GGCTCTCTGTAACCTCGACTCCTTGAGAAACCTAACTTTAAAAACTATTGTCGGGATTGTAACATTGAGGGTGTGAAAATTCAGGGCAAAAGATGGGGAGTTTAGAAAGGCTCACTTTAGAAAATTTCGTGACACTGTATAAATTAGTGAACTGTAGCCTTGATCATATTCTATGAATGTACAATTATTTTGTTGAATAGTATATTCATATTGAAATGAACCCGAAAATTTTCGGCTGACACTCGTCAGGGGTAATCTTCTGCAACTAGTAAAGAATGGAAAAGAGCATCGTATATCAAAAATCGTATCTCAAAATATGACGTCACGAAATTTGGTGGAACATTCTAGTTACTGCAGTACTGATGGCTTTTGAGTTCGTTCTGTTAGCACTTATCATTAAATAATTGCCAATCATACCTTAGGCTTCTTCTTGCCGTTTGATATTAGTTATGGACGATTAGGGTAGTAATGGATACACTTGATACATTTAATTGTATGGTAATTGAGCGTAGTTTCTGTATATCTAATAAATGATGGTGGGGTTGAAACGAGTGAATGCTTTCATCTTCAATTAAGCCCATTCATGTTTCTGAACCGTGATACTACTATCTTGTAAAGTCATCGAGAAGATAATGTAAATCAATAATGTAACTAATCNGCTATTTGTTATCTCCTTGGGTTCGCTATGTTTTGTTTATTTTTACCATTCCAATAATAGAATTCAATCAGGGGAATATCAGCGCTGTTATTACTTTTAATTGATTGAAATTGACTGTTGGCAGTTCTACCAAAACTGTAATATATGATGCAGTGTTAGGCAAACTTTATATCNGCCTAACTATGAGTGTAATGCAGCAAAGTCACTGCTAAGTTAGTTAGCTGTCCACAACCTCTGGGGGTTTTCAACAAATTATTTGATGTAAATTGTACACATTGACTATCAGGTCAGCATTTGGCCGTTTTCGTGGCCAAGTTATTGAACTCTGGTTGTATTTTCTGATGCTTTGTCATGAATAAACTTGGAGTATTTGGTGGTATGNAGTGTNNTAGTCATAAACAAACATGTATGTCCACCTATATTTACTCAGCATATTAAAGGATGACTAGGATCTGTAAAGAGAGATAGCATGGTTATCTATAAACTATATAGGGCCTAACATCTCAAACTGTTACGCCGGTTTGCCATATTATCAGACACTTGGGAATGGAATGGGAATAACTGGATGTTGTAGCAAAATTGTCTTGATATCATATATAAACACAACAATGTTTATAAAACTTTGTTATCATCAATTTATTTAGGTGCATGGATACCTGTGTCTACCTCACGGTAGAAGGAACTAATAATGCACAAGCAGTATAAGATTTCCAATTATTGGTAAATGTCAACATCACAATTAGAAAACAGATTTCATCACCAGTACAATCGGCAACAATGATGCTTGTATTCCTCTTGCAAGTTAATAGACTTCAAATTTTATGCAAGTGAGAACCATTGGGTCGTGACANGCCAATATGTCGCGTGACAGTTTGTTGCCGTGCAACCATTCAATATGTAATCTGAACACACTTTTTCTGCTAAAGAAGACCTTTCAACCTTGTCTATTTTCGCGATATAGAAGCAAGGCAACTATTGATTCTAAATTCCAATTTTTGACGTTTTCGAACGTAGTNATTGAAGTTTAGNAGCAACGTTAGTCAGCAACAACTAGCTAGTCCTCAGTAGTCAAATGTGTTGCCAGCTTGTAATACAGATATATAGNNAAAAAATTATGTAAACAAATTTATCAGTACTTTATAATACAANAGATAGGCATATAAGTCCTGAACGATAACAACGGGAACACGGGATGATGAGCCAGATAATGTACCCAGCACATTTCAATGGCAGCTAATTAAAATTCTGTCCCACATTTGTGCTAGAGGTCGACCGATATTGGTTTTTGCAGGCCGATACCGATAATCGACACACTCACAAGGCCAATAACCGATACCATAGGCCGATATTGATATGGAAGGAGCAGAGAACCATTTTGCCAAAAATATTATATATTAGGCAAGATGGCACTTTGTACAGGCCACAGAAAGCTGAACAACAAACGAGAAAACTGAAATTAAAAAGAAGTATTGCTTAATTGTGCACAAAGCACATTCATTGAAATTTGGGATAACCCAAAAAGCTCAACGTGATACAGAATTGCAGATCAGTCCAGTAGAGGTAGATTGTAATGCAGGAGCAAAGTTTCAATGCATGCTCACCAGTTAAACTCGTCCTTCAAGGGTAAATCTGTCACGTATCGCCCGTTGCTTCGTCGATTTCTTGACATTGAGAACACTGAGCATTGAATTTCCAATATTTTTGAATTTTTTTTATATATAAAATATTGGCCTTCATAGGCCGATATCGATAATCAAGAAAGCTCCAAATATCGGCCAGGTCGATAATCGGCCGGCCTCTAATTTGTACCACATGGTGACATGATGATGGTGGAGAAACAGATTTTCATCTTTGTTTTCAATCAAAACTATTCAACATCCTTGCTCAAAAAAAAATTGACGGAGGACTTTCAGTTACTCGTTCTGGCCAAACGTACAACAATGCATTGCGGTATCTGATTGCTACTACTGGTTCATCCAATTTTGACATCATGCTGAACATTGTACAACTAGAATGCTTGCAGACATAGAAGTAGAGCATTTGAGTAAGGGTTCGTATACTGCTGATTGATTGGCAAGAGTCGTTAATTCCTAACTTGGGTAGGTTATTTTTGTAATTAACTATTTGTCAAATTCCTAGCCTAAACAATCATATGGTGTAGATACGTGACTCCCCAATAACAAAATAATGAGTTCGCTGACGGCTAGCAGTAGATCTGTAGACATCGATATACCAACCTGTAATTGATTGTACAATTGTAGATGAACTGATTTCCATAATGCGGATATTAAATTGCAATCCAACTATAGAATGGTGCTGCCTATAAATGTTCCGGAGTTTTAAAATTGTTTTCAGATTGTCGCCATGCTCTCTTTAGTCTAGTTTGCCTGTCACTACCAAGGCATTCAGGTTCATAGGATTAGCTGTATCGATCTATCATGAGTGTGATGCTATCTATTCTCAACATCGCTTATACAGTAGGCTATTTTCAGTCTGTATTTGTGTTCAAATAGTTTATAAAAGAAATCACGCAAAATCCGGCTCCAGACATCCAGGAATTACATGCTTCCTTGAGTAGCGTCTGTGACTAACCTAGCCTAGAGCAATTAGTTAGCATGCTGTTTCCAAGTCGATAGTAAGCTACATACCGTCATGGCATGGATGATTGAGGCATTCCAATAGTTCTAAAAATATGCACTGTTACACTGTGCTTTTTATACAAAGACCAAGAATGTGAATGGTAATATAGTAGTATTATCCAACCATACAATTGATTCCATTGTTTATCCTTGAAAGTCTAGTTTATTTGTTGGTGGAAGACCATAATTATGGGTTTAAAATATTGATTCATTTATCTTCTGCAGTTATTGTCGTAATTGTTACTAATTAGTTTGTAGTAAAGCCAGTGGTATTGATTGGAATATCCTTGGACCGCGGCTGCCGATAGTTTCTTGACCATATTTTTTTGTACTAGCCGATGGTCTTGTTAAATTCCAGGGATATGGGTGAGTTGAACATTGCATTATACTCGAATATTCATTATATCTTACCTCAGGGCATTGGTGTGTGAAATCCGTGTTGTACAATCCCACCGTGTGCGCGCGTTAGAATTGAGCCTACCATCATTAATGTAGCGCTATTATCTAACTGTAAGATCTTGGTGTAATTCGATAGCTATTTTCAGACTGTAATATTTACCAAAGTTTTTCGTTTGCCTCCAGGGACAAATAGTGTTTGAAATGAGGAATGTGTGGATGACTCGTTAACTCTGAGTCATGATTCTATTATCAAACTTCACAATGAGTATGAAACAATAGTAAAACAATTTTGATTTGTCTTGCCAAGGTTTTGACAACACTGTTCATTGAACGAATTCAAGTCGCTTTGAAAAAGCTGTATTTTGCAGCAGACCGTGAATTCTTTCCTGCCCTTTCTATGCACTCACCAATCATTCCTTGACAGTCTAATGTAACCGTTTGTTTGTCTTTTGAATGAATCACCTTTAATGCACTGCATTGACGTTTGTATTATTGTTTCTGATAGGCTACATTTCAACTTATCTGGCTCTGGTGTAGTACCCCTATTTTTTGAAAGTTTCCACTATGGCGCTGAAGATAAATCATTGTGTGTGACACTGGTACGTTCACTAATACAAAATTCTTCTTTTTCATGTTGAACGCAAAATTACTTGGGAACTGTCGTGAGCAGCTGTAAGTACTCTGATTATAGTATGGTTTTATGTAGAAGCAACTTTTTACTGATCGTTTTACAGCAGCAGCCTAAGACACTGGATAGCTATGTCGGTTTCGCAAACTTGCCAAATCAGTTGTACAGAAAGTCGGTGAAGCAAGGCTTCGAATTTACGTTAATGGTTGTAGGTAAGATACCTTTTTATTGATGCATTGTCGATTATAGTGGCATAATATGTGTAAGCTTCGATTGCATGTCAAGCCTTTTTCTTTTTGATCTCACGCCTACATATCAAGACCCCAACATGTTTCGAATTCCTCGATGCTGTTCAAGTGTGTCGGCTCGATTTGCACAATGCCTTTCATATCTCCATAATAATCTTGTATAGGCATTCTATTCTAGTGTATAGCATTGCTGCTTTCTGGTCCATTGTAATACTTTTATATTTTCAGGGGAAAGTGGGCAAGGAAAATCTACTTTGATAAACTCATTGTTTCTGACTGATTTGTACTCATCGGAATATCCAGGGCCTTCCATACGAACTAAAAAAACTGTGAAGGTGTGTATAGAAACTATACACTGTCCCATGGAATAATTCAGTCATATTAATTGTAGCAATATTGGTTCATGTTGATGATGGACCAAGTGTCCTACCTGATCCGAAATTGTGACTTGCGAATGTTGGTTAAGCCTTGTTTTGAATCTGTTCCGATGTTAAGCCATCCTGCTATAAATATTACAATCATGAGCAGCATAAAATGAAGAGCACCGGCTAGTGTCAATGAACAATGGATTAGAAAATTTAATAAGTTACAAAATCTCTGTTTCCAATCGCTTGAGGATTGATTCACACAAGGGATAACTAGAGTGCAGAGAAATTGATTTTTTCCAACTGTACCTGCACTGATTATAATGTATGATTATTTGTTACTATATAGTAGGGTTAGGGTTAAAATCGTAATGCCACTATACTACTACTGACTGTGCTTTGTAATGAATAAAATTGCAACATGCAATCCAACTTAGAGTAAATGTTCTGCAATTTTCGAGGCGTTTTACATTCTTGGAATTAATTTTGTCTTGGTTTGCTTCATCTTAATGACATGTTATGTGAATATAATAGTATGTACAATTTTCAATTGGGGAGGCATGTGGCTAATTTGCTTTTGATATTGCTCTCTGTTTACTATCACTGTTAAGGCATCTCTTACGATTTGCTCACGGCCTATTGTACTGTTGAGTCTACACTCAAAATAACTTTTTCGTCTTGGCAGTCTTTGTTTGTTCTTATAAATTGCCCAGCATATGTTGCCAATTCAGCTATCCTTATCAAACAATGTGCTATTTACATAACTTCATAACACGCTGTTAAGATCAGTTGTTCAAACCTTCTATTTTGATTTGAATGTACCCTTTTTAACCTCAATTGCGGGCAATGTAACCTAGTTCAGTTATGTTCAGTTAATTAATAGCTTCACAACACCACATGATTGCGATACAGTTAAAGATATGAAGGAGTCGAAACGACTTGGAATACGTAGCTTTCATTCAAACATCCACCTTGGCATACAGATTAAAGTAACAGACGATAGCATAATAAAGGACAAGGAATGAAAAATAAGTGTCAATGTTTCGTTTACATGATGTCCGTCAACTTCCTGGGTGACTTTGAGAGGGTCATAGACTCGAGTCGAGATTGTTGTTTATAATTTTTGGTCCGTAGGTCTATGGGACCAGCTTTGGGGAGAAACTTTACTAAAAATATTGTGATTACGATCACCCGTCATGAACTACAAATGTTCGATGAAAATCGCAGTTGTTACAGTTTATTTTCGTCGCTGAATAGGTTGCTCAATGCACATCCTTGCTAGGTATTTGTTTTGCTATTCGATTAGATGCGTATTTGCTCGCATTTTATGTGCGCTTTGGTTTGTGATAATCTGTCAGCCTATCATGTCATATAACGATTAGCTATTCCTAGTGTTTTATTGATTTATCTGTGATACGAATTGATTCGAAATTGCCGGCGCTATATGACATTTTAGACGCTGCATGACCTTTGTCCGTGACTGACGCCCATTTTTCTGTT
This sequence comes from Botryllus schlosseri, assembly GCA_000444245.1. Taxonomy (NCBI): domain Eukaryota; kingdom Metazoa; phylum Chordata; class Ascidiacea; order Stolidobranchia; family Styelidae; genus Botryllus; species Botryllus schlosseri. The sequence goes on from ATSW01006851.1 coordinate 6,438, forward strand.
TCAGGTGGATACGACAAGAGTTTTTGTGAAAGAGAATGGTGTGACATTGAACCTTACAGTAGTTGACACGCCTGGTTTTGGGGATGCAGTGGATAATAGTGAATGGTTCGTTCATCCATGAATATCGGACTGTATTTTTGCATGTTTTGTCAACGTTGTAGAATAACAGCGTATGTAACTTGATAGTAATTTCCTGGGCTTCTGTTCTGTACGGTAAATCTGTGTTGCATCCATGGCAAATTCTTTGTGGAACGTCTATTTTAAGATTGATCTCACAGTTACCTAGTAAATCTCGCTATGCAATACATTGATTCAGTGCTCCTTGGGTAGTAGGTTACTGTAACAAGGTCACGGAAATTTGAACCGTAATAACGTATTTTGAGATACCTACTGCTAATCCAGCTATGGTTGAATTATTTTCACAATATGTTCGAAGTGATATGGTCTTGCGGTTCTCTAAAACTTATTTGATCTGCTTGGCGCTATGACTTTTCTCGATCCTTAGTAACAAGATATTGTGCTGGGTATGCTATATGTTGAGGAAATCTTTGTTTACCGCACACTCTACGGACTCTCTGAAGCCTCCTTTCAATTAGTGAATGGCACTTACTTTTATGATCTTGCTCAATCCGATCGGGTACGGAGTTTTATCGTTTACTCGCAAACAGTTTTATTGTGAAATCTGTTTTCTTACGGCGTTGCTAATATTTTCGCAGCTGGCAACCGGTCATCAGCCATATCGAATCTAAATTTGAAGACTACCTCAATGCAGAGTCCAGAGTCACGAGATCCAAAGTCGCCGACAACCGCGTGCATTGCTGTCTTTATTTCATCGCCCCTTCGGGACACGGGTGGGTGTCGATATTACATCTAGGAAATTTTCAACTTTTCCAAATAGAATTAGAAGTAGAATTACTGAATGGAATACTGAAAGTGAAGTCGAAATAAGGACAAAATACAACAAGATCAAGTTCGGATCATAAAGATTACAGTTCATTCTTATATAAATATCTCATTAGCATGAGAAGGGCAAATGTCTGTATAGCAAGCAAGCAAGCTTGGCTTGTTTTGCACTGTTTCCTTTCCTTTTGTACTATACGCTATACTACTACTATACCTCTAGCATTTTCAGTAAAACCAGAAATGAGATTACGATCAAAGTTAGAGCATGTAAGCATTTCATAAATTTGATTAGAATTAGATTACCGAGATTTCGTTCTAACTAGTTTGATTTGAAAACTGGAATCATCTAGTGGTCCGAGTACATCGTTGTGTTGAGCATGTGTCGAATTTGCGTTCAGGTTAAAACCGCTCGATATCGAATTCATGAAAAGGCTACACGATAAAGTCAATATTATTCCACTCATCGCAAAGGCCGACACAATGACACCGGAAGAATGCCAGAGATTTAAGAAACAGGTGCGTGTGTAAATGGGGGAAAGAATAACAATCTTGCTCGGCGCCAATAAGTCAACACATTCAACTAGAAACATTTGTTATATCTCGAGGCACACGTGCAAAAAGAGTGTGTGTGTCGAGTTTGTGAAAGACTCTCTTCGTTGTAACTACAGATTCTGAAAGAGATTCAGGAGCACAAGATCAAGTTGTACGAATTTCCAGAGTGCGAAGACGAGGAGGAAAATAGGCTCAACAGAAAACTCAAAGTGAGTCGCTTGCGGTGTTCTGGCGTCATACCGCTAACTGTATACTTCCGCCAGCGTTGTCTCTAGTATCTATTGATCTGGGAGAGCACGCGTATAGTGACATCATGCTTCATTGATCGACCTTTGAGTTAGTACTGCGTCTTTTCGCTATTGGAGCTGCGATTAATTTCTGATTTCCTGAGACTGCGGACAGGCTCTGCACACATAGATCGTCCTTATGGAATCAATAGTAGCCGGTGTCCATTTTACACCTCTTGATAGACGTAACGTCATGTAAAGTTTTCATTTTTGCCGGCTGTATTTTGTCCATGGTCAACTTAAACAATGAACAATCAGAAACATGGCAAAGCCAATATATTGCCGAAAAAATTCACAAAGTTCACAAAAACTTGATTTTCTATCTATTGGAAAAATGGATCTCAAAATTTGAAAAATGGACATTAGCTACTTTGATCCATTGCGACGAAATATTGTCTTGATTGGATCTGAGAGTGTGACATGGTTATACCATTGAATATTGCTGGATGATGGTTCTTTGAGTTGTTACTTCCTCCTTTCGCTATTTAAATTAATGATTTTCTGACACTGCTGACACGTTGTGCACTCATAAATATTGCCATGCCAACTTAACTTGCACTGTTACCTAGTCTATTAAAGTCACGTTTGTCAGTGTGATATCGACAAGTTTGATGTTGCGGTGTCATATCGAATATTGCACCATAACACTTGCGATTGGTGAAAATCTGAAATGTTTTGTGCGTTACGAGTGTGCTGGACGTGACTTTGTCTTGCCCTGTTACTCAAACGGTTGCCTGTGTTTCAAGGAGCGTGTACCATTTGCGGTCGTAGGCAGCAATACAGTATTAGAAGTGAATGGGCGGCGTATTCGAGGAAGGCAATATCCTTGGGGCATTGCTGAAGGTATTTAACAAAATATCAGTTACTTGGTACGATGTCTGTATTGAATCTCGGTTTTAGTGGAGAACATCGACCATTGCGACTTCACGGTGCTCCGCGATATGCTCATTCGGTAAGACCGCACGCTGCCGCATTTGGCTGACGTCAGTGTCTGATTTTATGCGCTCCTTTCACAGCACGCACATGCAAGACTTGAAAGATGTGACGAATAACGTGCATTATGAAAACTACAGAAGCAAAAAATTGTCTCTAGTCACGAGCACGTCGTCTGCCGGGCCGAAACCGCCGACCAAGTAAGGACTAGTTTGACATCAAGCTTTTCGGATAGATTTCGGGATGTCGTACTCGGAAATGTGTACGCTTTTCATCCCGGTGCAAATGTGTTCAACCCGTTCATTGCCGGTTTCGTTGTCAGGCTTCACGCATAATTGAAATCGAATCATTTCCTGTGGCTCAGCAAACGCGCTTTGACATCATCACACCTACGTGACTGCAATTATAGAAATGCTTGAGAATTTCTGCGTTGTGCTAATGGGCCGACATCGTACTACGGTATCGATTTGGACATTGATTGCACGTTCTGGTGTTGCCCGTAGTAAATAACAGCGATGTTGGTGTTACATTTATTTCGTATTGATGTCAGTTAGCCTAATCGTAAAACGTCACATGAGCTTTGAAGCCTCCTTGTTCGTAATCACTTAGTTTTCGGTAATGAAGACAATATAATATGAATCACGAGAGGTGAGAACTATACAGTATGACACTAATACGCAGCTGTGACTTGTTGTGACGTACAATGTGTATTATGCACCAGCACCAATGCTCGTTCAGTTTCTCATAATTTTGCGACTATCACTATACTTCCAGAAATACCTATGTTTCATCAAGCAATGCTCGATACATTGTTACAATTCTCTTTATGGCATCACTGGGAGACTAGAATTTAGCCATTTTGAAGTCCATATAATTAGTCCATAGTAATTCGCTTCGTTGCTTTGCAGGCTCGGTTTGATATGGCAATGTTGACCACCTGTATGGTTGATTATGGTTTCAAAGCGTGTTTTTGGAGTTTAAACCCGTCTCTCGTGTTAAATATTTTTGACTTTCCCCGTTCAGGAGTCCACTCCAGCAAATGGAAGAGGAGAAGAGCGAGCACGTCATTAAGATGAAGAAGATGGAGAAGGAGATGGAGGAAGTGTTTAAGATGAAGGTCGCGGAAAAGAGGCAGAAGTTGAAAGATTCCGAGGCGGACGTGAGTGTCGCAAGATTACCCCGATATCGGGTTTAATTTTGATTGTTGTGAATAGGAGTCGAAAAAACGGAAACACAACTGACGGAATCAGACTCGGATGCCTTCTTTGTCTTTCAACTGTTCCCATGTAGGGGTTTCCGCTGGGGATCATTGACAGTGACCCGCATTGTAGTTTAGCTGACATTTTAATGCCCCGCAGGCTGCAGCTCTGCCCGTTTTCCCGGTCTTAGGACCAGCTCCGGAATGGATTTTGCTTGTCGGTGGCCGAGTTTTAGGGTGGCAGCCACTTATTGCGAGACCACAAACCGCATCGCGTTTGCTAACATTTACTATCCAAACGGTGGGTAACTCGAGATCCCTATTTCCAGCTGGGCCGGCGACATGAAATGATGAAAAAGAAATTGGAGTCCGACTACTCCGAATTGGACCATCGTCAACGAGAATACGAGAAGGAAAAGGCCGAGTACGAGGCGCATCAAGCTCAGATGCTGGAGGAGAAAAAGCCAGATAAGTACGTTATTGCGTTTTACGAGACTAGTACACCCTTGGTCAGCGTGCACAAAATTACATACCCGGCGAAGGTGTATTCTTGACCAATTGATCCCCCTTCATAACGAATATCTCACATCCGACGCAATTGATTTTATTCCAGCACTGAAATCAGATGAAGGAGTTTGTCACATTAGGATAATCGAAAAGGGCTTTTGTGACCTTGAGCTCGTTTGCATCTAGGGCAGTTGCGGATTTGCGCATCGACTAATTGCCGTTTACGAGATTGAACTTGAATGTAATTGAATTTTTTGTCTGGACTTGGACGAATCAATACATCTTGTGTCATTTGAAACATGTTATCTGTCCGCTTACATCGAAGATTCTACTATAAGATTTGCATGATAAATTTCTCATTCACTACCAAGATCAGTTGGTTCTAAATTACCTGACCACGAATAATCATAGACGATTCTTGTTTTTGAATCAATTTTCGTTGGAAAACGGACACTGGCCTTGTTTCAAGTGGGCGTACTTTGTTTATTTATTTGTACTAACCCGGTATATTGGTCGGTTTTTGCCTTAATCCAGTCATAGGTTATGACAAAATTGATTTTGTTTATTATCTCACAAGGCACTGCCTGGTAACAACGTATTTCCACCACACTCGACCTTGTGGTGCCGGTATCGGGGCCTCATCCATAAGATAATAAGGCTATCATTATATATCCATACCAATAACTGCTGGCTTTTGTATGGCTTATGACACGGTGTTTGCTCGGTGTAAAATCAAACTCATTGTCAGCTTTGAATTCAAGCTTGCTATCTCTTGGGACTGATAGTCTCTACACGCCGTGGCCGTAATTACGATAAATTATGATAAATAACAACAGTGCCATGGTGCCATATTGGTGAATACTGACCTGGAACTTGGTAGATGAGATGGGCGTGGTCAGTGGTTGGAAATACTGCTGACCCATGACCTCAATTTCAATTCTGACATTAGGAGATTGTGGTCTCTGTGATGTAGCAATGGACTTCTGTCATGATTTTATTTACCAACACGTGGCGTTTCTCCAAATTAGTTTCAAAACCACCCTTGAACGAGTACCATATTCATGGGATGTAGCAACCAGACTGATCGATTCAATAGTGTTGGATGACATTTCTTATGTCAACTGTTGACTGTGTGATTGTTTGTCGGCTACTGGAATATGTACCGACAGCAATTGTCTCTTTTTGTGCTTGAATTTCCTGAATCTTTCCAGAAAACATGGGTTGTTCAAGAAATAAATAAAAATCGGAATGCATGGGTAAGATTGATTAGCTATCACGCGCACGCGACTGCTCGCTAATTTGCACCGTGCCAAGGCCTTTGCTTTTGATTGGTTACTATGTGATGCACTTTTCGTGCGCGAAATCAATGCATGTTTTGCAATCGAACGCACTTCCAGTCGATCGGCATTCAGGATCCTGGATTGGTCTGCAGTGGCAGTGTGGCGGTGGTCTTGGCGGTTGCATAGAGAGTGACTGTAAAGTCATGCCTGGAGTAAGGATATCCTCCAAGAAAATACTATTTTCTGACTTTAAAGGGTTCATTCGTGGTGATAGCGTTGTTCACTCATGATGCCTTTCAGAGTCACAAGCTATGTAGCGCATGGTCCAAGAATTTCATGTTAATTTCAACCAGGTATCGTTGTCCTGTGCCAGGGGTGGTCGCTAGAGAGAACCTTACAGCCAGTGATCCTAAACATAGATTATATAGGACGAAACGAGCGATATTGACACTGAAGTACAACCCGCACTAATGCCTTAGTCTGTAACAATTAGGCACGAGTTTTGAGACCTTTTTCGGTTATTGTGTTGGTACAGCACGGTGACATCTGCATCCAAAAATTAGATCTAACCCTTTAAAATTATGAGAAATCCTGCCCTGGTGGCTGTGTTTACTCCGTTTGATAATTGAAATACTTTATTAGCTGACTAGAGATTTGTAGATTGAAATTTCAACATATCCAAACCCGGAATTCCGTTTATGTCATGGGGTCTCTCCAGATTCATATCCTGTATGGCGAGTATACTTGATTTACAAATCCCATAATAATGTAAAGTCATTTCTTGTCTGAAATTCGGTTTCTTGAAGGTTTTGAATCAGGATCCTGCCGAAATTCACAAGTCCCTGCTTTTTGTATGCAAATCAATGTACAGGCCCATGTCTGGCAGGGATACAAATTGCCTATCAAACTCTCTATCCAACCCTAGACTCGCCACACTGTCCGCACCTATGCCCTAACGTTTGCCGCCGCGCACAGTATTTAATTGGATTTTTTGTTCCTCTTTCTTTCCCGGTATCCTTCGTGTGTGCGCTTTGTTTGCCTCTCGCCGAAAACCTCTTGCATTCGACTCACCCGCTCTCTCCGCCGCTGCTGCCGGAACTCGTTCGTAACGCAGAAATATGGACAAGAAAAAAAAGGCGAAAACCCTCTTCTAAAGCGTCGGCCCGCCACTACTAAACCACCCCCAACACCCCGGTGTCCTTGTCGCACAGGTTTCTTGCTTTGGAATGTGGAGATTTGTTCTATGATTTGAAA
>ATSW01006852.1:0-11133 GCA_000444245.1 Botryllus schlosseri
GTCGATTTGCGGGTATAGTATGTATGTGGCATTAATTTTTGTAAGTTTGGGCGTAAATCAAAACGTGATTTTATTATCAACATTTTAGTTGATGATATCTATTTTATTTTTGAAGGTGGCGACGAAACATTGTACATTGACTTGCTGTAGCTTATATTATAGTACGCAACAAAACGAGTTGACATATTTGAGTTTTTGAGCGTATATCTCATAGGTCTCATGGTCGTGTGCCTTTGGACCCACCGGGTGGGGACAGATGATACGTTCGTGCAACAAATTTTAAACGTTTATAAATATTTTTTGAAAAAGGCAGATATTCATGTAACTGTACGCGATAGATAGGTAGAGCTTGTATCGAAGTGTTGAGGCAGCAAAAGATCTGCTATTCTCGGCTGAAGATATGAGGGCCGGAGATCATTTTGCAATTTTTGATCCGTCGGTACCACATCTCCCCTACTTGGTGGGCCGGATTCGTGAATCGATACATGAATCGCTTATTTATCAACCTATACGAGGAATAAACGGATTTAATTTAACTTTAACCATAGAAACCAAGAACAATATTGAATGAATTTATTAACGTGTAATAGGCTCGCTAGCCTAATTCATTGGCTGTTGAAGCCAATGAGACATCTGTGATCGATTAAAATTGTCAACAAGTTCTTTGAACTCTGGCTGCATGTCAGTAAAGACTGCACGTGAACATCAGTTAGATTGGAACGCAGCTATGTCTTGGTACTATTCAAAGTCGAAAATATTGATCGCCAACGAATGTAGTTTTATGGCCATATTTATCAGGATGGAAAACTTGGATTCATTATGAGACGCATGGCAATAACTATTGTGTTCGCGCATGGCCTACTAGGTCATGGTCCGTGCCGCCTTTAGATATATAATACACTTATATCAGTTCAAATATCACTTCGATCCGTTTTTGGGAAAAGCGGATTTTAGAATAGAATTAAAATGTGAGGATAGAGACATTTCACAAATTATATAAGATAATTAGAAGAAGAATTAGAAACATTTCACGTTTTATATTAGAGTTAGATTTACAGCGTTTCGCGCTAATTAGTCTATATAGACACAGTANACTTATCTATAGTTGTCCAAAGCTGGCTGTCACCTTTTAAAACTCCATCACGGTATTTCCGCGCTTTGTGAACACCATTGTCCGTCGCCAGATTACGATTTTCTTTATTCTGGATTGTCGGATTTCTCGATGATATCCATTTTTCTCCTCGCTTATAATTGCGCAGCGCGATACTGCCTTGTTCCGCGCCCTCAGCGCGAACTTTTTCCAAAATCTCCGCCGTGTGGTTGTAATGGTCGGTGCACGNTATGTAGAAAGCCACGTCGCTCGAGAACGAGATGAGCGGGAAGATGACGCAAACAAACGTTACGAATGTGCTGAAAACCCACGAAAAGGTGTCGGCTTTGTTTTCTCTTCCGGGTTGACAAATCCAGTATGGTACGATTCGAAGCTCTGAAATACACAAAGAAAAGTGTCAGAGAAGCAGATTTGAGCAAATTAGATTAGATTAGAGTTGGAATTATAGATACACAGTTTTTCCAAATTAGCTACACCTTATTTTTTTCGAATTAGATTAGAATTACTGAACTGGCGAAAACTTGGACATTGAATGAAGCAAGGTTTATATCAAATGAGCATGGGCGACTTATTTTTACCTAAAAAAACGGAAGATTGTGACCTAAAAAAATGAAAATATTGACATTGTTTGACGTTAAAACCTAATTTTGACAAAGTTTAGCCCTCAAGTATGTAAATTGGGCGTTTTCGCAATTAATGATAGAACTGTGCTACTTTTCTTCATTTCTGGTTGAAACTGTCCGCCCTTACAAAGTAGCCTGGCCTGAAAAAACTTTGTGACTTGAGAAATGACATATATGTGCAATTGTGCATGAAAAAACTTTATTTTACCGAAATCTGGACCTATGAAGAATTTCAGTAGTTGCATTAAACATTATGGTACAAATAAATATAACAAATAAATAAATAAAGCGCCTGTCACAGTTCACGAAATGACTACCCAAGACGCAAAACAATTTACCATTTGGGTGCGTGAGAAACTTTCTTGGAAACTCTCGCATGGAAAATAGTTAAAAAAGCTAACACGACTACTTACTTATACGATATAATTCAGTAGGCTATGCGCAGATACAAGTTGCGTTACAATCGCGAAGTTCAATGGTGACAGACCCGCATTTATTTGATGTGTACTGCGCAATAGTATCATGATATCATGTATTAATTATTTATTCCCGCAAGGAAACTCCGGACTGTCGACTTTTGAGGCTTAATCCAAGTAGCTTAAAACGATACGTAAAACATAAGAGAAACGCCGAAGCTTCACAATAATGGGAAAAAGTTACATCAATGTAATGCGAGAAGACATTCTTCGAATAAAATATAATATTGGTGTGTAAATGTACGGATGACGCGAACGATTGTGTTCGGTATGTGAACCTTGATATTTCACAGGTTCGTGTTCGAAAACGAGCCTTGGTGTGTGGTAGAATCTGAACGCTTTTGTAAGATGACAGAATTTCCTATCGAACTGCCACGAACCACCCGTGTACCACCCCAGATAAACGATAGTGAATTATACATCTATGGGCCTCGAATCCAGAACCAACCTCAGACTGAATCGAGGCCAACATTTTAATCCAAATTATGCAAGCACGTAGAAAAGTATGGAGGTATGCACGTGCAACTTTTATCAAGCACTGCGCAGAATGTAAATAAGTGATCTAAAAAGCATGCTATAAAACTATTTATAAAATGGTTCCATCTTTGAATGGCTTAACAAAGAGCTATGTGATTGATTAGCCACATCACAATGTTGTCTATGACGCAATGGCGTGCAAGCTAGAAGCTCAACAACCCCTGCCAAGCACGACAGTGCTTGAGCTCTATGTAAGAAGATCGCTTGTTGTTTATATTTGAGGTCCTTCCTCATTTGACGGACGCCGGCATGCGAGACCGTCGAAAATTCCATTGTCACTAGCTACTGGGTCACCTTTACAGGCTATTGATTTGGTTAAAGCTGCCATCCTGTCAACACTGTATTTTGCTGCAATGGCTTGGATCAAGTAAGCAGACCTATAGGGGGTTTGCGGTGTGGTAGTGACTTGTTTTATGGGTTATCGCTTTGCTGCTTGACTTTTTATGGAAAATCATTCCCGCATTGTGTTATTTTCTTGCTGGGAACCGGTAAAAAATGTAATTTTGGCGGTCTCGCCAGGCCGTCCGTGAAATGGAAAGGTAACAAATTTTACAGCTCTGCAGGAGTGCGGTTTCAGTATTTTGATATCCGAAAAAGAGAACGTTGTGTTGAATATCTTTACAAAACTTTCTCTAAAACATTTTGTTCGCTGGAACCATAAGCTTTCAGGGGATCGCGCCATCCCTTGGGCAATATACTGTCACGGAAATAGTGACGAATGTACATTCCGAAAACATGGCGTGCTAAATGCAAAAATCAAAGGGTCTTATGACAGTTCGCGCTGCCACTCTTTGCGACTTTCCCATATCAAAATCGTGAAATCTCTGAACTGCTAGACATGTGATTTTGCCTCTCGTAGCCCATATGAGGAAGAGTCAATATTTTATAAGGACCCACGGGAATAAACGATGTTGCAAACACGCATCTTACAACGAGAAAGTAACAGTTTAGCGTGTGGTCGGTCTGTGCATTCTACGAACATCATCGAATCACATCGATAGTGAAACGACTCGAGCTGTATTCCCAGCGTTGCATTCAAACGAAATCAATTTAAAACAAACATGTTTAAAACGTATATTTATTGTGTTTTTTTTATTCATGACGCCACGCATCTTTAATTGAGACATCATAGTGGATTGGCATTGATAACACTGGTCAACACATATTTTTAGGCAGACAAAGTAAGAGTGGTTTTGGGGGTTCTGAAGGGCGCTGATTCCGAATATGACCTTAGTTTTTTTCAAATTGGCTCTTGTGGAGATAACCCATGGGGCTATTTTCACCAAAATCTCCCGTTTTCGCGGTAATGACTAGATATAAAATCGGCTCAGTCGTACTATTAAGTTTACAAATTCAATTTACTTGTTATTTTTACACACAGAAGGCTCTTTTAAAACAAAATACAGCAACAGCACTATGCTTAGGATTAGTAGATTTATCATAGTTACGGACTTTCACGGATATCATGTACATAAATAAACCCAAGTCATGTACATAAGTATTTACCTAGATAATCAAGTAACGTGGCAATAATTCAATCAGTTTTACGTCAACCACCAATTGCATATTTGAAAAAATCAGTTGGAATATAATATTATCGATGTATTTTAAATCACAATTGTTTTTTGTACGGTTTTCGCCTGTAAGCTATTTAGTGCAGTTTGTCGAAAGGTTCCGGCAATGGTCAGACATAATATGTTCAATTGTTCATCTCATCTGCCCTGATAGCCTATCTTTCTTTTGTTGTTATGATGTCTTGGTAGAACCTGTACCCTTGCTAATCAACAAGATGATCAGGAAATGTATCAAGATGACTGAACAGGAAGTGAACTTTTATGCCCATGTTTGTGCTCAAGTTTTCAATATGCAGATACGAATTTTCGGACCAACTGTTTGTAGTTGGGTGTTTTGTGATCATCTAAAAAGTTTTATTTACTACATCTTTGGAGAAATTGCATGCAGTGAACTCCTTGCTAATGTGAAATTGGAATCTTTCATCGGTATTCGAATATACCAGATACCACTACCAGATACCAGATTTAATAGCTTATCGTTTGATAGGGTTACTAGGTATACCCACTTTGTTGAATCAGCGGAAAATTATCCATTTACTAGGGATGGTGTGAACCTCTGAAAGGTTCAGGTTCGTGTGAACGCGAACCTTTTTGAAAGGTTCTGTGTGAACACGAACGTGAACCTCGTGACGTCACGTGACGTCATATTGCTAATTCCAACCCTTTCTTTCAAAGCCCATGCCCTATATTAATGTACACGATACCTAGCGAAGATTCGGCCCACATAATGCCACAATGCTGAAGTACATATCGGCGTTTTAAACGCCGCTAAATGTATCAACCGCGGTAATCAAAGAATATAATAATTGCATAAAATCAGTACATTCCGTCACTTTGCCAGCAATTTCGACGAGGACTCACCAAGGAATATAAGCTTACGCCTTAACGGTCTTAGCCAGACCGGACAATGTGTTNGGAGTCTGAGTATTGCTACATTGATATTGAGCAGAGTGTACAACGGGTTTCTATACTCGCTACCGATACCACAANCNACAAGNTNTGCAGCAGTNNCNCGCACCTTAATCGCACGGATTTGGTTTTAATGATACAGTAAAGATNTGAAGTCAAGATTGNNCCNGTACGACCGTTCGATTTTTTACATCANAAGACGATATCAATGTCATTGATTGGTTGACTAAGNATCATTNGCTGACTACGTATATCGATTGCGGGTCAGGCTCACAGCAGAGAGTCACTAAATATTCACAAACGGAAAGCTGGATATTCCGAGAAAATTTTTGCAACAAAGCAAGTAAAACTTTTAAGGTTGTCGAGGTGCATGGTGCATGCTCGTTTAGTGTTAATTTTTTATGCTGCCAGCACCATGCATGGAGTGGCACGCAGTTGAAATGCAATAAATTTGAGCCAAAAATCTTATAATGGAGTGAAAATTGCAATTTACCAAAAGGTTCACAGTGCAGAACCCACCAAGGTTCTGTTGTGAACGCGAACCTCTAAATTTCTGAGGTTCACACACAGAACGCGAACGTGAACCTCACGTTCACACCATCCCTACCATTTACCAGTCAAAAGAAATGAGACGCATATATGAGTATTGTCGTTAAGTCTTTCAAGGACAAATTTTACAGCTTTATACTCCTCTTTAATCTTGGTAGAATGACCAATTGATACAGGAGAATATGTATTTCCGTTGTGAAAAAGTGCTATTTTAAGGCTTGACAAACTGCTTTTTTGACAAAAAAATATTTCACATCATGTCATGTTGATATTGATAGAACGACTGAGAATGACATAAGGGTTCTTCATAGTCAATTAGCTATTTAAGCGCAGTATAAAATTAGGGAAAACTACGATTTTCTTCAAACCAAGTGAAATATTTAAGGGTGAATACAGTAATTTTGGGCTTTTTAGGGGTATAAATATCTTCTGACAAAGAGCCAATCTGACAAAACTAATGTGANATTCGTAATCAGCAACCCCAAAAACCCCANAAACGGCTCTCAGATGTGNTGCCTAAAAAAAANNTCATTTTGTTGGCCAGTGTAATTGATAATATTGGGTAAATATGGCTCCTTTGACGAAAAAACATCCGACTCCTGTCATAACTGGACCAAAAATATCTTTAACGAGGACTACATTGTTATGCAGCATTTTTACGGTCGACGGTCACCGATTATTATCATCATCAGAACATCTAGCCTATATTTCGTTCCGATGATCTATATCTCCATACGTGCTAGCTGTTGAACCGACGACGATTTCGAGGGTTTCAGCCATTTAATATCGTATACGTCGACTATATCGGGTGCAAATCGTCCGTAGGCTCATACTTTTTTTTTCGAAAATACTTACACAATACTTTGATTTCGAAGACTACTCCAAGTCGTTTCGACACCTTCCGATCTTTCATTGTATCGCAGTCTTGTGATGTATTGAAATGATAAAGTTTTTAGCAATAAATTGAATTGAATTATGCAACTTTTGAAGAATAAAAATTGTTTTTTATAAAATGGCATTTGTTTAAAATACTGTTTTTAAACAAAGTGTTTTAAAACACCATTTGTTATAAATGCAACTCTATATATATACGTGACCGCATCACACAATTATTGTAAAATTAGTTGCAATATAAATCAGGATACGTGATACGAAATTATACGCCCTGTAGAAGCTACAGTTTTGTTATAGGTGTCCGTGAGTCATTTATAAATCGATAGTGAATTAATCATCGGTCATGTTTCTGCAGATATGAGGTGGTGAAAGGTATATCACTGAAGGTAAAATAGATCGCAACATGAATTATGAATGCGTGGCACTTACAGCGCGTTCGACAGATATTGGCATAAGAAAAATGAGCCAAATCCATGGCGTGAATGATACGCAACATTGATGTAAGCACCCTTATCTAATATAAGAATACGGAAGTGAGATATACTGAGGAATGCATTGGATATACATATATTAGCACTAATCTTTGTTCTAACGTAATCCCTATTAGGCGCGCCGCATGCATATTTCATTACGATGCTCACACGAATGGCAATCGCATGCGAGGCGGATGTGGCTATTTTGCGCGTAGATTTGCGGTCTGATGTGAATTTTCGTCGATCTCACCAAAGTACAGTGTAAAACTGTAAAGGCTAGCGTGATGGCTAAGCTATATACTCACATCAAATACAATTACAGCATTATCGTGGAAATATCGTGACGAAAATATCATCAGTTGATAACACGCATGCGATTTTTTACCCGAACTTGACATGTCCGCTTTTACTATATGCGACGACGAAAAATGTGCTATTTAATTTGCCAACGTTGGTTAGATATTGTACATACTACAATCATTACCGAAACAGCACTTCGTCAACTCCCCGCCAAACGTTGGTCTCGGGTCCCCATATAGGGTGATCAACCCTAACCAGACCTCCAGGTTATTTGGTAACTTTATGTATGCGTTGCCTATAGTGCGGAGCGCGAAGAAATTCCAAATTCATGACTGAATTTTGCCGATTATATTTATGATGGCATATATTTATGATCCTCTTTCATCCCGCGTGATCAGATTTACCGATTTAGGGAAATTTAGAGCATATAATTAAGGTATAATTAATATAGTCAAAAGATATTGGAATCGCCCCAATCGTACCAGACTACACTAAAAAACTCTTCTTCGCTGGTTGCATCATTCTACACAACAGGTAGCATTTGTGCTATGGGGCTCAGATTACCAGGACAGCACTATTCGGCGCCGGCCACTTAGGCTCCTATATGGACAAATGGACAATGGCCATACACACACACACACATCGAAGATGTCACTTTCGGCCAATCCTTTCTCGCCACCGATGTTTTGGCAGCGCATTTCGGGAAGTCGCATGTTGGTCGAAAATTGTTCGGCCTTGTTGTGTCGTAACGAGGCAAGTATTTGAAGGGGGGTGTCGATATTAAAATTAAGACACGTATATAGTGACACTGAATCATGCAAAGTGCGAATAATACTAATTCTACTAATCTAATTTGAAAGAAAAAACTTGCATAGCTAAAATTATAATTCTGGTCTCACTTGGAAGAAACTGTGTTGTTATCATTCTAGTTCTAGTTTAATTAAAAAAAAACTTTGCATGATTATAATTCTTGTCTAATTTCGAACGGCTAAAATTGTTCTATTTTTGTTCAAGTCTGCACTCGAGTAAGCGGCGCAAGTAAGCGAACCTACTTGAGTGCTCCGAAAAGGTAGGGGAGCTTCTTGGAGGTACAGAACGTCTTTACACTATTGCATANTCAATATTCATATTGAAACGAACCCGAATATTTTCGACTGAAACTCGTCAGCGGTAATCGTCAGCAACTATAGTAGAGAATCGGAAAGAGCAGCATCAACAATCGTATCACAAAATATGGCGTCACCGGCACGAAATTNCGAATAATCGGGGCGGAGAGAGCGCTNAAGGTCAACGCCCCGATTATTCGGGATTTCATTCCGGCGACGNCATGTTTTGTGATACGATTGTGGNTATAAAATTTTCTTTACAGTTTTCTACAAGTTGCTGATGATTACTCGTGAAGAGTGTCANCCGAAAATATTCCGGTCTAATTCAATATGAATATACTATTGAATTGTATATTGAAAAAGTAGAGGTATACTCTNTCACTGACCGCTTATGCGTATTCAATATNCATGCTAACTCTAATCTTACCCGATCGCTTCTTNCTCGNCCCGCGCCCGCCCNCATTGTCCGTCNCTATTCTCGGCAANCCTTTCCGTATCGATTTGATCTGGTAATGTCGAAACTGATGNTCCCTCGCGGGTACTGCGTCANGGGACGCGCTTGTTATGACGTCCGAGCTTCCTTCGTCGTTGGGAGTTACTTTCACCAGGACGGAACGAAGATTAGATTGAATTAACTGACTNCTCTCCGGAACCAAGCGTTGAAGGTGGTGTGTGCTACTTTTGGAATGAGCAGTATCATATTCTTTACTGCGAGGACTTGCCGGGCAACTCTGCGATCGTGCGGTTTGGTCTTCTGCCACTTGTAGAAGTCCGTGGCTTTCGTTCGCGGTAAATGCGGCATCTACATGTGAACTCTTAGGTAAACTCATGATCGTCTAGCAATCGACTACATGGTACACTGCAAATGCATGGAAAATAAGTGTGTTTACCAGATTTCCACCTTATCGTATTGAGCGGTGGTTCTCAACCTTGACTAACCTGCGAAACACATACGCCTGGGTTCTGCAACCTTTCGTATGCAGCGTGCCAAAATTTCACAAAATGTCAAAATATTATCAACTGGCGCGCCAAACATCTTAAGTTTTGTCGTATTTAGCGTTTCAAGCAAGGAATCCCTCCAGCCGCTTATCTGCAGCTGGCAACGGCATCGATTACGCCAGTGATTCGTAAAGCATAGGTCACGAAGGGTATAACTTTTGGTCGCTACCGCTAGTGTACGTAATATTTGCATCAATTGTATTTTGTCGCACTATGATCGATCTGCTGTGGTTGCGTTAGCTTTGGTCGTTTCCAAGTCCGCTGTGTTAGGTACCATAGTCAATAAGCGACAGGCCCATCAATGCTGTTACGATGACACGGCCTGGTGATGAAAATGTGCCTGTGTTTCCTCGGCGGGTCTCATTTGATACGTGTGGCTCAAGCTGCTGATGCTGGACTATTCAGCGCGGGTGATTTCGGCGCCTGGACAGTGGACATATCAATTTCGAACGTGCGGCGGCTATTTTCTTTCAGGGTTTTATTGGCGCCAATCATTTTGGTAGCGCACACTCCGCACGTAGTAGCTTGGTCGCTTGTTGCCCGAAACGTTACGTTTATGTAGTGTCTCTTAGCATCTAATACATTACTGTAGAACAGGGTTCCTTAAAGTATGGATCGCGAAGGGTATAAATTTGGGTCGCGAACGCCCAAAGTTGTTGCTAAATTTCTGGCAAAAACAAAATTTCTTCTCGCTTCGCAAGTGCTGTTGAGTACTATAGCCAGTAAGCGAGACACGCGCAAAATAGTCGTTACTACAATGGAGTGATCGTGAAAATGTGCCGACCTGTATTACCCAAATTTGTATTACCCAAATTGGATTGATGTCATGATAACATTTGTCTGACAATGGTTTCTATGGAAAGTGGAAAGGTCTAACTTTCGCAGATAATACTCGCGCAGGGTAGAGAGAGGGAACCGCGCGGCCGTTATGTTTTGTGAATACGCATATATTACAGAAATGAATCCACTTTACTCGCAATTGTGAAACAACAGGATATTCCTAGTATCGCTTAACGCCGCCGCAGACCGTTGGGCTACTTTAAACTTAGGGGTGCGCAACGGTATTTCGAGGCTGCCCTTTCCGCCCGCGCCGGGACACATGAAGACATATGCGATAAAACCTTGGTCCAAAATGACCGTTGCTGGTTGGCCAAAACCTTCAATATTGATATGTCGGATCTTCGTATTGGTTGGCAGCGAATATATCGTCTCGTCTTCGCAATCTGAGCCCGGCAGTACAAATGTGACCAACAGACGAAACTAATGCACACCGATTTGAAATCGCGTGCGTCTTACATGTTTCATGTAGCTGCAACTGGTTGTCTACGCCTTCTATATCCCATACATGCCAGTAAATTCGTAGCCCACTGACATTAAAATGCAATCATGACGATGCGTGAGGTTTTGGTCGCGGGATGAAATAACATTCAGATTTGTGTCGCGGTGCAAAAAGTTTAAGAACCCCTGCTATAGAATATAGATCATTGGCGCTAAGAATGACCTGTGCATCAACAGAGTGTTAAAAGAACAATTCAGTAAAATATAGTTTTTACACAGAACTAAAACATGATAATTAGAGCGA
>ATSW01006855.1:0-16417 GCA_000444245.1 Botryllus schlosseri
ATGCCGCCCTATTTCTTGTCGCTTTCTTTTTCTATACTGTATTCTTTACTTTCATTCAGTGTGCATGCCTCCTCTTTACTGCGCCTAGGCCAAGGTGGGTGTCCGATTCCATTGACAAATCCAAGTCGCTTCGACATCTTCCTGTCTATTCATTGTATCGCATTTTTTGTGGTGTATTGAACTGATAAAATTGCTAATAAACCAATGATGATGATGATGAATGAAAAGTGATGCAAGGCATACAAGACGCAAGCGACAAAATGAGGTGGCATGTGGCGGAGGGCGAGGTCGAAGTTAGGTCGAGGTCCGGTAATCCTGAAGACTGGCTAGTATTCATTTAGAAGAAATTGCTTGTNTTTCGACATCGTCACTCATAGCTGAGACTTGCCATATTCTACTTGGAGCAACATACATCAGCGACTGACTCAGGGATCGTTATGATTTCTTTTCTAATACTACACTCCTCGCATTTTGAAGCGCGAAGTGTTCATTTAGGCAAGTTCTCGAATTGAAAGGAAGCTGCGAAAGCCTGCCGTTAATCCATACTAAGAAAAGCGGTTTCCCGTGATTTTATAGCTATATAGCATGTACGTCTGGTAGGGTAGCGTCACGTNATTGCTCTATTCTTAAGCAGACCGCTTGCGCCTACAGGTCAGCCCATCAAGATTACCGGACCACAATCTGACATATCAACCTCGCCTACCGACACATGCAGCATTCATTATTGTCGCTTCGTNTTATGTTATCCTTTGATGATCCAGTAGGCAGCGTGCAATGCCTCTTATATTTAAATGCTGTAGGCCACTGTGGGTGTNTGATTAAAAGACTACTCGAAGTTGTTTCGGCGCCCTGCTATCTTTNCATTATATCGCAATCGTAGTGTATTGATTTGATAAATGATTATTACGCCGCGTTTGGATTGNCTAGAATGATTTTGTGATTACCTAATACTCGGGGTGGTGGAGATATGTTTAGCAGCCAATTGACCGGCTTATAGCATGAGGCAAGATATTGTTATGCAGTTGATATCGTAGGCCCCGAGTATTAGGCAGAAGTAGATGTGAGGCTGGTCGTTACCACATCGTCCTTCTGTTGCGACCATATTACACATGTGGTGCATTACCTGTTTTGAGCAGATAAACACAATAGAATGATTCGCTTTGTGATCACTTTTTCTGGACAATCGGCGGACGTCGGTGCAGCGATCGCATGTTGGGCAGCGTAAAAGGTCGCTCGACATTGGTGCACGCAGCATTGCAGCAGATTTCGCAAGCATGATAATGCAAGGTCGAGCATCCACTGCTGGCTCGCGCGTAACTGCCGCANTGTATGAAACTGTCTGTCGGCAGTATGGCAAAAGAGTTTTCGTTACCGTGAGATGGGAAACATCCCGTAGAAGGCGTAGCACGATACTGGTCTTTCATTTTACCGACTAGAAAAACAATTTTGTTCATGACCAGAAGCAGANTGAGTACGAAGTCTTGCGTCGCTCGTCGCTCTTCTTGCGTTGAGTTGACGCTTTTGTGTTTTGACTTGAGAATGGCGCTGTAAAGGGAACACCGATCACAGCAACCAGTGATGAAATGACAGGGTATACCGCATCAGGCAAATACGTTGCTGTGGTCGCACGCTGTGGCCGTGTGGTCTCTGATTTGAAATTTTTGGTGTATGGTTCGGATTCGTGCGTTACAAGGGTTTGATTTGATATATGGTACGTGAAGCACATGTCAATTCTCCGTAAGGATCTTGAAATGTTCCGTGAAAGTGTCGCAGATTATTTTGAATGACATCTTGGTGTTATCTAAAAACTGTATGAATTATAAGCCGTAGGTAGTGTATCTCATCTTGCATGATGCATGGCAAAGCAGTATTATATCGTAAGACAGGCTGTTTGATTCATTGATTGATAAACATCTTTCTAATGCCATGTTTTGAAATAATAAGAATACGTATGAACGTACAAAAAACATAACTGTACTGTAATCGTGATGTTGTTATGAAGATTATATCTGGTAATCCATTAATCNNCATTAAAAAAATTCACAAATCTCGTATCTCATGTAAGCGCATCGTAGCGTTACGAATTTATCAAATGGAATCTGTATGACTAGACTGGAAAACAGTGGTTGTTTTGACATCGACATCAAGTTGCTTGTGACAGAANGGTATCATGCATAGAATAAATATGTTATTAAATGGAAAGTTTTGCATAAGAGACAGCGTTGCCAACTTGCCATCAATTAATAATNATTTGAGGCTAGCCTATAAACCTGTGTTTGTAAAATTTGTCCAATCATGTAGGCTAGGTAGGCCTACCGCTAGCTTGTGTTTTTAATACAGTACACCAGTGGCTCCCAACCAACTAACCAATTACTAGAAGCGAAGTTATTGCAGTAGAAAAATTTAGAATTGAATAAAATAACTCTTCGATTTAATTTATTATAAAATCATGGAATTGGAAATTTTTCTACTGCAATAACTTCNCTTCTAGTGGTTGCAATTGAGCCAAATTAGGTGTGCATCATCTCTACAATTTGATGGGGCCGGCAGAAAAATTTCGAGATTTTTTTATTTTTTTACTGATAAATTCAAAACTTTCTACTGCACGAATCTCGCTTCTACTGGTTGGAATGGAGCNGAAGTTGGGTGTGCAGCGTTTTTTAACCAACCTAACAATTTTATCAAGTAGCTAGTGAAATCTGGAGGAAAAGTATTTTTTGAACAGCCCTACTGTACAGTGTACATACAGCCNTGGGTTCACACGTCTATATTCTTTTTTTATATAGAACAATATGAAATCTAAACACCCTGAAACAAAACCAGCGTCCGNANCGGACGATTCGTTGGCAGACGAGATCGCCCCAAAAGTCAAAAAGAGTCACAAGCATAAGAAAAAATCCAAACAAAAANCTTTAGTGGAAGACTACGGAAGCGATAGCGACAACGAGCAGGTTTCCAAACCCAAAAAGCACAAACACAAGCACAAGAAAGCCAAAAAACATTCCTCAAAACGACACGAATCGCCTCCCGAAGTAAGCGACGGCAGCGATGTAGAACCGTCGCANAAGAAGCGNAAAAAGCAAAATTCTAACGGAGAAGAACAAAACGGTGATAACAGCAAGAAAAATTCACCGGCCAATGTAGAACCCGACACCGGCGGCAGCGAAACTGTCGAAGGCGCTTTGTCCGAACTCGAACAGCAAAAGGCTCTCTTGCAGGCCGCGCTACTCAGCAATGCCGACGTGGATATGTCNGACGGCGAGGTCGTTGACGAATCACAGCAGGAGGATAANAACGGAGAAATCATTGACGAAGGGGGCGCCGAAGAATCACCAAAACATTCGAAAAAGAAGAAGAAGAAGGATAAAAAAGAGAAGAAAAAGAAAGAGAAAAAGGAGAAGAAGGTGTCGTTGTCTCCGCCGCCCAAAAGCAAACCGGANCGGACTCATTCAAAGCCACCGTTACTGCAGAGAAAAGTGGATCAAGAATCTGACAGAGGCAATGACAGGTGAGCGTTAAATAGTAGAGACCAACGACCNAGTCGATATCACAGAAAAAGAAATGTCGGTTCTGNCATTTGATGTAAAGATATCAGCAATTTTCGCGACGTTACAGCATGAAGTGGTGATTTCCACACCTATAGTTGAAAACTGTTAAATGGAAATAGCCTAGTCTAAAACTATAAATCCATTGCATAGGCTAATTAGTGCAAGTGGGCAAAATCTACTTAGATAGATTAATCGGGTGTAAATCTATATTTACCAGGCGCGTAGCCAGAGGGGGGTTTTCGGGGGTTGAAACCCCCGCCTTTNGAAGCACGAAACCCCGTACTTTTGAAATGACCGTTCTGATGCTAATACTCGGTTGCAATTCAGTAAGTCGTATTATCAGTGTTGCTAATTGCGAGATTTTCTGTGCACACACTGCACAATGTAACGCGATGCGATCTCACGCTAAGATGATAATGAAATCAGGTNATTGATTGCCGCGCGCTCGGCTATCGTCGCCTGATTTATCACTTCTTCAACAAGNCTAGATCCGCTGGCTTGAAGAATCGCATCTGTAATGGGCCTGGTGCGCACTATACCATCGATGGCCTGCACAATCGCATCTGCTTTGCCCGATTTGCATTTGCACATTTTCCATAAAAACTCGGACATTTTGACTTGCGCAAATTGTCGCGGAGGCAACGTATGACGCGTTGATAAGCGTGCGTATTTAATTGATCAGATAGGGACTCGCTAATTGAAAGCACTTCCAGACTCGTTGACAAGCNTGTCATACGTATATAATTGTCAACACGAGGAGATTGTATAATCGTCATTTATGCATGTACTTGACCCTAATGAATTGATGCTATATTAGTAAAATCGAAAAAAATTGAAACCCCTCCTATATATTTCAAAACCCACCCCTTATTTTTCGGCTGGCTATGTGCCTGCTATGTGCAAATGTTAATGTAGCAAGGATCAGATAATCTTNTCTCTATGCACATCACTNGTGAACATATACGAGTTACAGTATATTAAAATCTATATGTATAGATTTTATTCAATTCAGTANCGATATGTGAATAATGACTTACTCACAAAGAGGGGGATTGGGGAAGTGTATCGCAAACAAATTTCGGTGCGCTATTGCTGACAGAATGTGCAAAATCTAGTATTTTATTGNTCAAGATTTAGGTCCTAGCGGCAGAGCACGAGCACAACAACAACTTCAACAATATGAACAATATGCCAATGCATTCAGAATCGGGGATAAGCAGATTGCCCCCTCTGAGATAACAATAAAGGACTTAAAAAGGAGTCTTTGCTTCCACTCCCTGTCCACACCCCTGTCAGTTATGCTCTGATAAATATACATCGCTATGTNCATCCAATCAATTTTTTGTGTCATGTAAAATTTAAATTCCTTGTTTGAATATTTTTTTGCAATGATCATGAATAAATTTTCTTGTTCATAATCCATAATTTGCCTGTCTTTCAGACGTTCTTCCGAAAAGCGACGTTCCCACCAAGAAGCGCACCGTGNCCGGCTTGATAAAAGCTCATCGTCGAGACGTTCAGACTCGAGAAACCGCGATTTGCANCGGCCTCCCAACTCGAGGTTAGTGTTGCATGGTTCATTTCCTGTCTTCTGTAATTGTACTGTGTTGTATGGTTGCCTGTAAGTTTGAAGTTTTGTAACGCAATTTATATTGTAGCCGTTTTCCCCATAGAAATATGTCTATGATAGTATATTGGTGTTAGTGCACCGGGTTATCATTTCAGCCATAATAACTATGCCCATCCATCAAAGCATGATAGCCACAGCCTTACAAAGCACTGAAATGCATTACTTTAATGATAGGAGTCATCCGATTGATGATTTGTTCACAAATAATGCGAGATATCCAATATTCTCAACTCCTATTCACCAAGTAAAATTCAAATCATCAGTTCCAAATGTCTCATTTGACAGCTTTCAGTAGTGCAACGCATTATCACTCCTCCAGCTCTTGTACCAATGTTGGATGTCGCTTGTATTTTTGTATCCTCTCCTAATCAATGTANCCCAAAATGACATGCTATGTTGTTGTAGCAATCCAAGGCAACAGTCNAGAAGCCGATCCCGAGATCAAAGAGGTCCCCCACGACATCATCCNGCACGACATACGAGTCCACATTCGTCACGCCGAGGATCGCCAAGGTAAATTGATTCACAACTTTGTATCTGTTTTAGTATCTTATGTGCTAAATATATTGTGATTTGTTTGGTTCAAATCGAATGCTGCTATTTGTTTTGNGTAAAATTGTTTACAGTACTTTGCATGCGTTGTTTGTAATAGTAATCAATGCGGCACGTTTCATGAGAACTCGTGGTTGTAATGTTTTTCTAATTTTCTTTGTCATCATTGTATTGGTTTCGTGACTGTGTTGCGTTGTAATATTTTTTTTGAAGTATGGAGTCGCCATCTTTGCCATTGTAAATTCTAATCGCGAAAATTGTCGTCCCAGCTCTGGTNTTGGTGTCGCCATATTTTTCCTTGCCTGTGTTCTGTCGTTCCGGGNATANTTTTGGAATTATTTTGTTAACGCTTCCAGGTCAAGGCATAGATCGAGAAGTCGGGATCGTCACCGGGACAGACATCACATGTCTCGTCCAGGAGATCGCGACAGGAGATACAGGAACGATAGCAGGTTCGAACTGGCATTCAGTTAATTTATTTAGTAAANTTTNAAAAAATATCATGACANAATGTCACCGAGCATCGAATATTGATTATGTTACTCGTCAGAGCTAAGCTGTGCGTGTTATCAANTGTAATCCTAAACCATACACAGTACACTCGNAAATGCGAGTTACCAGAACTATATAGTTAGGGCAGTTGGGCGTGAACTTCGATATCAGTGTGATTGGCTATTNCATTGTTATGTTTGACATTAATTCNGTACTGTAAANTTAACAGATATACTGCACCCTGAGGCTTGTCTATAATTTTGCTCACTTGACAGGACCTATTGTATTTTAGNAGTACTTTTCTCCTTGCTATTGAGAACGCCANTAATCCCTTCATGTCCTTGATTTGTTCCTAGCAAAATTTACAATATGTGTGTGAATGAATGTGCAATAGAGGTGTTCAAAAATGACTTTTTTTCTCAAATTGTACTGGCTACTTGATAAAATTGTTAGGTTACCTAATTTAAGCCTACACAACAAATTTGTTTCAATTTCAGCCAGTAACCGCATTGCTACAGGAGAAGAAAGTTTCTATACATTATTTAAAATAAACGATCAAAAATTTGAAAATTTTCGGTTACCCCACGAAAGTGTTAGGTTGTCTATAGGAACGATGTTCACCAAATTTGGTCCAATTCCAACCAGTGGAAAGCGGAGTTATTGCCGTCCAAAAAATTGGAATATCAATAAAATAGTATTTACGGTGACCAATTCTTTATATTATAGGTGTGCCCATCGTAAATAACTATTTTATACAAATCCAAATATGGCCAAGAAATGGCCGAAAATTTTTTTTTCAAGTTTCAAATATGGACCTTAAAAATTTGAAAACTGGAATTAAGTTACTTTGATTCCACTGCGACGATGAGTATGCGAACATCACAATTTTATATTTTTGTATCGAAGCATTTCATAATAATCCGTTGAATTGCAAGGTATGGCAATGAGCGTGATCGGCGGAGGTCTGGCAATAACGAGGATAAGTTCAAGGGAAGTCTCTCGGAAGGAATGAGATTAAAGGAATCCTCAAGCGATAGCGAGGTATGTTTTGTATGCTCAACAAGTTTCATGTGCTGATTCCGAGCAAGGCTCTGTGAATGTGCACTTTTGCAGCATGATTTCATTGTCATAACATCTAAACCTGTTTAGCGCCTGTTTTCCTTCAATGAATGCTTTTTCAATATTGAATTGACAGGGAATTTCAACAATGACACCCGAATGTGACCCGTAAACTCGGACATGTATTGTTTTGATTTTGGGCTGTGTTGGAAATTAATATGTTGAATCAAATTTGATATCAGAATTGCTAGCTCAAACTTGATCATAATCTCGTTATGTGTTTACCAGTTGTTTCTTTTTGATATTACTTTATACAGACAAAATATCTCTTGCGAAGGCATATGATTACATGCTTAAATTATAATGAAAAGCTGATTTAGACATAACGATTGGTGGTATCGTACTGCTCGGCGAAATCAGTTCCTACGTTAGCTTGATTGAATTATTTTGTTTGTAATAACTTTTCGATTTTTCAATGCAAGGTCGGTGACATCGCAATTGAGTCGGAAGAAGACGAAGAGACATTGATAGAAAAGCTCAGGCAGAAGAGATTGGCCATCGTCAGTAAATATGCAGAAAAGGAGAAAAAGGGCCTCACTCCTGGTGGGTGTTTTTTTTCTTGTTAAATCACGTTGGTACGTGTGATCGTTTGTATTGTTCATCCATAAATTGATGCTGTCATGTTTAATTGCGCAGTCGTTGCATCCTAGTTTTTTGAGACAATGCAAAAAGGTATACAGCTGCTAATGCAAAACATGTTTCCAAGGCATTATCCAATCGTGCCAAGTCTCGTTAAAATGTCATGAAACCCTTCTGCAATAGCGGGAAACTTTTGTGCTAATGCATAAAAACACTCTACTTGACATGTGAATACCAGTACACTAGTGTATAGACCTTTATAGTTTACCCATGACCGACTCGGTCTGACTTCCATAACGTCACAAGAGTAATTGTTTTTACCTTCTACACGAACATTGCCTCTTCTTCAATTGAAAATTTCCAAGTGTCGTTTGTCGGATTCTTATTTTTTCAATTGCGAGCAGGACGTAGTTTATTTTGTCCTTGATGTTTTTGCGGCATACACATCGACTCATGATATACATGCACACGATCCGTGCATATGCATACCATGAGTACATGATATGCATATGGTGCTGGACAAGAAAGGTAAAGCTTTCGTAAGTCTTGCACCACCCCTCCATGCTGATTGCCAAGCGGGGAAGACATGGATACCAGCATTAATCTATCTTGTCAGATCTGAATCAAGAATTAATTGTTATGCTTCCAGCCGAGTTATCGTAGACGATTTTTTCTGATTCTTAAATTACACACCTATTTCCACTAAGAGTTTATATTATCAACCGGAATTTAGTTGTGATACTTTTTATCTCAACGTGGTAGCCTTAAAACCTCAATTGGTCGTATCTCAACATCCAAATCACCTAGTACAGTGGTTCTCAAACTGGGGGGCGTGAAATTATCTGAAGGGGGACGCGAGGCATCGTTCAACTGAAAAATTTATTCGCAATCCGCGCGATTTACCTACAATTCATTGTCATTGCTCTGTGCATTGTCCGAAAGTCATATTTTAGAATTATCTCATCAACAGTCAAAACCTTCCATGCCGTCAAACTATCCGTAGGATAGAATTTTCTCATCAACAGTCACAACCTTCAATGCCATCAAACTATATGTAGGGATTGCTAGCATTCTGGTTGCATTTTGTGATTTAACGATGTGCAATTACGCTCCCTGTATTTTCGAACTCATCATCCTCCATGATGACCAGCTCTACCACTAACTCTGATGATGTGAGCGGAGAGTAGTAGTAATATATGGAACGACCAATATTATCGACAGAATTCATTCAAATAATTTAACGACTAGATGCATATAAAAACCAGATTCATATAGCACCCCCCCTCCATCCCCCCATAAGTTGCATCGATTACCCTATAGTGTGGGCTCAAAATCATTGCTTATTTGGGCGGGAAGGGGCTGAAAACATATGCTTTCGGCCCCAGTTACACAACGCACAGCCACATATTCCTGAACCGAATCATGACCATAACTCTGGTCTATGAGCAAAGCTTTGCTAGTGTGACGTCATAAGTCATTTTTAAATCCACTAGTGGGCGCTAAAGATTGTCCGGAATTTGGGTTGCTGAAATATGGTAACCCTACCTTATATTGATACTTGATCTGTAATTTGGCTTCTTGTCAAGCCTGTTGTGTCACTAGTAATGTTGTGCTCGACTTTGAAGGTTTAAGCGCGGTGGCTGACGCACGGCGCTTGCTGGAAATGGGTCAAGAAGAGGAGGAAACGGAACTGGTTATCGAGGATGAGACCGCCATCGTGGAAAGCGAAACTTCGAATCAATCTCCCCCCGTATCCCAGTCGCCCGCGCCTGCGTCGAGAACCAGGTGTGTATCATTCCATCGGTTGTTATACAGGACAAGTTTATTTTCTTGGCGTTGTCAGCCTGTGGTAATAGCTTCGGCTACTGGCAAGATATCAGACAAGTCGAGGTCTACACTGAATGTAAAAAACGACCTTGTGGTAGTGGACACTGCGCCTGCTTGTAGATGCTAAAGATTATGGTACGACATATAGCCATCACTAAAGTCGTGTTTCTGTCCCAAACCTGATTTGTACCAAATCGTGAAGTCAAGGTCGTCCAGCGGCATTGATCATTAGACCTTGGTTGATCAGACTTGTAAAAACTACCGCATATTCAAAACTCGCTTCTACCACTGGAAGTAACTGGAAGCAACTTATTTATTTCAACTGGAATTGGATCGTTTTCCACTTAACAGCGGTCCTACAAAATTTATGAAGAATCAGACATGTAGCACTAATAGAACACAGGATAAACCAAATCAAGTCTTCAGGTGTTGCTGACGCTGAGCTTACGACGGCTGCTAGAGCATCATACAACAGAACACCGGTGTATCACGATTCACGCCAAGCAACGACACGTTTTTTTGTAGTTGTTGACAAGTAAATGTGCAATTAGAACTAGAACTAATCAAAAAACCAGCAATTATTTGACCGTCAACAACTCTGAGGCGCACTGCCATAACTGTATCCAAAATTGCGTTTTCGTTTGATTGATAGCACAGAGGGCTGCTTTTTGATCAGCGAGAGTGGCGTCTGTCTGACGTATGTTATGTTGTTCTTCAAAAACCATTGCCAGATCGCCGTCTCCTAATATTGATGACATGATAACCAAGTCTTTGGCCGAGGATATCGAGAACATGACTGCCGCCGATTTTGAAGCCGCCCTGAAGGATAAGTTGGACCAGATCAACAAGTGAGAGGCGACAGTTGTTTTCTGAGTTGCTCGGTAGCAAGAGTTTCCTGCTTCTATTCACTTGGCTTTGTTTTACAAATGCTCAGATCTTATGGTTGTTATCAAATGAAATTATCTTGTTGTCTGGTAATATATTCGCTGAAATTCACGCAGACTAATGGAAGAGTGCGACAGACAATGTCTATCATGGCTATTGTACTTTTCGCGTCATTCAGGGCAATTCAGAGCGAACAAGAGAAGAGATTGCAAGGCGAAACAAACGCCGGGTCCGATATGTTTTCTGAAGACTTTTCGCCTGGTCTCACCAACATGAAAGCGCGGGGTCTCCGGGATAACATTCAGAACCCGACGCTGCAGGTACGGTAACTCTGTAATGGTAGTAGAGTAACAATAGTCCCAGGGGTTCAGTAACGAATTATTTTACTTTTTGGGTACTTTAGAGTACTTTTTCCTACTTGCTCAAAGTGTTTTGTTTTTAGCCTATTTCTACTTTACTGTTTTTTATGCAAACTAGTTACTTTTTGGACTAAATATTTATTTGGTGGAAAGTAGTTTTGGATCAGGTTTACGTCACTTTAATGATTGCAATTGCCATAACAAACGGGCGAAACAAGCCTATATCATGGTAACTGAATTTATTTTAGGAAATCGCACCCTTTTGTAGCGTTAGCTGTAAAAAGATAGACTGCCTGAAGCCGTGGCTCCCAAACCTTTCCTGCTTATGGCACACTAGAAAAATTACTAAACTCTTGCGGCTCGATTAGGCCTATAAAATTTGCTTTGAAAAGATGGATGTAGTTGTTTATACGAACGGAACATATACAGCAGAAACGAGGTTGCATTGTTGCCAGGCATACCTGCATTTCCTCATTGATTCCAAGCAGTGCCTCTCGTGTAAAGCTTTTATTTCGGTCAAAAAGAAAAGCCATGTTCATATAGTTATGAGGATGCAAATGTTATCATGATTTTGATCATGGAATGTGATTTGGAAGGAGTCAGCCAGAAATCGTCCACTTTTTTTTTTGTAAAATGGGTATTTTCGTATATCAGTGTGCTGATATTCTGCTGAAATTTTGCTTGATTTATTACGATGCCATAATGGGTATTATCGTGATTATTTATAAGTTGTTAAAGAAGCAACATGTCAAATGTGCAAGTCTTTAGGCTCTTTGAAAGCGCTTATACGGTTCCCTTCCAAACAATCCAAAAATATTCGTGGCACACCTGAGAATCTGAGGTGGCACACAGTTTGGGAATCACTGGCTTAAAGTATAAAATACCTCGACCAAATCTATTTTTTGAAACATGAGATCTTTCTAGATCTTCTTCCACTTGTAATTGAGTAAAATTTACCGGGCTTAGCGTACTTCTAATCTTAATTGAATACCGATTCACTACCAACAACACCATGTACTGTGACTGCCTGTGACAGTAACATCTAAGATGACCACGTTGTTGCAGTGCATTTCAAAATTTGTGTCTACGTAGGTCAATGATTTCGATTCCATCAAGAGCAGCACAGCCGGCGCTTGAGAGTGTTATGCTACGAAGTGACGATTATCCGCCATGTCTTGAATGGTGGTTGGATCTTATTTTCAGGACAACTGGACGGACGCGGAAGGCTACTATCGCGTCAGCATCGGGGAGATGTTAGATAAACGTTACAGTGTTTACGGCTTCACCGGGCAGGGTGTTTTCAGTAACGTGGTCCGCGCTCGCGATTCCATTCGCGGCAATATGGAGTGCGCCATCAAGATTATACGAAGAAATGACTTGATGCACAAAACAGGTGAGTCGACAGCTTTGCTTATTGGTACTAGAGTTTACTCCACTAGAAATTAATATTTTTTTCATATTGATAGTACATTGTACTATTTAATAATTTATTCACATTGAAATAAACCTGACTGTTTTCGTCTGACCCTCGTCAGGGATAATTATCAGCAAGTAGTAGAGGATTGGAAATAGCATTCGATATCAACAATCATGTCATCGAATATGTTAATTATGTCATCATTGGCGTAAAATTTTGAATAATCGAATGTGTTCCTGAGGGTTACCCGGCATTTGAGCATCCGATGCAATGAAAAATCACTGTTGAGCGTGTGACACTTTGGCATCTTGAATTAACTCTAACCCCACAATTATCCCATATGTTATCGCTGACTCTAACCCTTGAACTAACCCGAACTTGAACCTAAATGCTCAAGTGTGGCATGCCAAAGTGCCGCATGCACCTTGACTGTTTCTGAGACAACCCAGTGTGCTGTACATCCTTGTTAATGATCGCTTGCTGGGTATGCAATCGAAACACAGCTCCCCGTTTTCTATTTCTAAAATGTCCATTTTTGAACTTTTAAGGATGCCAATGTCTACAACATTGCTACTCTTGAGTTATACTGCTTTTCAGAAGCTGGCCTAACGTCGTTGCATTATGGGCGGTATATAGTCCGCACCAGATTTTACATGTTACACGATTGAGTGGATATTAATTATTCGTTATACGCAATTAATCATTCGTCACTCTCTTTTCAGGAATGAAGGAGTTGGAGTTTCTGAAAAAGCTCAACGACACGGACCGCGAGGACCGGTACCATTGCCTGCGGCTGTTCAGACACTTCCAACACAAAAGCCATCTCTGTCTGGTCACCGAGTCGCTCAATATGAATCTCAGGGAATTGTTGAAGAAGTATGGCGCGAGCGTGGGCCTGCACGTTAAGGCGGTAAGACGCGGCTGATAACTAGGCCTGGCACAGTGATTGATACAATTCTTTTCGAGTACTAAAATTACACGCCTTTTCTGTTGAGTGTTGTATTATCATCGAGAATTAGTTTTAATGTTTTTTTCCCCGATACGAAAGCCTTGGAAACCTCGACCAGTCTCATCACGGAATCCAAAACATATAGTATAAAGCAGGGGTGGCCGACCTTTACGGCCAAAGGGCCACACGAGATTTAAGAACCATTACACCGGCCACTTGAATGTTGATGACATTTTTTTAGTCGTCCTATAAGAGCGAACCGAATTAGGTAACTTTGAAAACAAGACTTATATTACTACGTTTTAACAATTGATAACAATTATGTCATGAAAACTCTCAACTGTGCAGTGCGCATTCATGTCCTGGTCACGCGAGGCGCGACGTTTTTCAAAGTTGATGAGTGAAATCCATCAATAAATATGTTACTTGCATATATTGCTGGATTATTCGGCGTTTAGACATAGCAATATCGAAGGTTTCGGTGAACATTCATGCCTCTACCATTTGTGCAAATGTTGCATTGCCGTCGATCTCGCTGCGAGCGCACCAGCGAAGTCGCATGTTGGACGACACGTTTTCTCCTAATTGCGAATATAGTTGGACTCAATTCTGTAAATTACGCATATTTATAATTTCCAGGCGGGGACTCCGATACCTAATGCAGGAAATCGAGTGATAATAAATCATGCGAAGTGCTAAGAAAAATTTCCAGTCAAATAAATCTGCTACGAAATATTCTACTTTATGGTCGTATACGAAGATCTGTGGTAAATGTGGCTGGCCTCTGGTTACGCCAATGTGTCGGAACTGATGTCATCATCAAATTTCGCGGTCAGGCTAATCAAATTTTGATTGGCCTTGCAATTTTACCTGTTGTTGTAACTAATTTCGAGAATTACCTCGCGGGCCACACAACCATCTTGCGGTCAACCCGGTTATACGACGGGTTGACCGCCCCGGGTATAAAGCTACAAAGGACACCAGTTAGTAGAAATGACGTATCTGCGAACAGACTTGGACAACTAGATAATTCTAGTTGTTTAGTTAGACTAATTATAGCAAAATACCGCTGATCTAATTCTAATTTAAGAAATGTTTCTTTGCTCTAATTTTAATTCCAATCTAATTTCTGCTTTTCCTGGAAATGCTAAAAGAGAACTGCATAGTATGAAACGAGCCAAGCAGATATTCCCAAATTATTCCTGTTTGATGTCTTTGTGGTCGCATGAACGGTACCTTTTCGAACTTTCCGCATCATCCATATTTGTATGGTGCTGTCATTAGTGATGCTAGAAGGCTAATACTTTTCCATTGTCGATAATGTTTTCGCCGTCAGATTTCAGTTCTTTCTGCCTCACACTATTGGCAATTCCGTTCTTATTCAGCTTTTCCTTCTATTTTGCAGGTCAGATCGTACACGCAACAGTTGTTTCTGGCTCTGAGACTGCTCAGGAAATGTAATATTCTCCACGCCGACATCAAGCCCGATAACATTCTCGTGAGCGAAACCAAGTCTGTGTTGAAACTCTGTGATTTTGGGTCTGCCTCTCACGTCGCTGATATGGAGATAACGCCTTATCTTGTATCAAGGTAACTCCAGGAATATTACGTGTTATTCTATGCGATAAAATAGTTGTTATTTTGCTGTAGCCAGTTGGGCGCAGGGGATCGATGAGAAAATATATTCTATTATGAAGTGGCACGAGTTTTTTTGCGGAAATTCATAAGACACTTGAGGTCTCTACGTCGTGCAATCTTTAGTGGCTGGTTCCGAGACACAGATCCTCAAATAAGAAGTCAGCAATAAAGTGCTAGTGCTTTGCACCACAGATAGGTGCAATGTGTGAAAATATATTCAGTTATCGTGATACGGGAGGCTATTTCATGTCGTTCTTATGACGATTTTACTCGTCAATCTCTCCCAAAACTAGTTCTATGTTTAAAAATACAAATAGGAAATAGTAAGCAGCTTTGCCTAAAAAGTAGTCAAAAACATAGCCGCTTGAGTAAGTAGTAATTGGAGTAGCAAGAGAGCAAAAGCTACTAGAGTACTCTGAAAAAGTAGAAGTGATTCATTACTGACCTCGTGTGATTAAATCTGTTGAATACCAAATTCTAGCTAAGAGCCAAGTCACAAGATCCTGAGTCGCAAGTCGATTCTACTTTTATGGTTTTGACTCGAGTCGAGTCATTTTCAATTCACCAAGTCAGGGTTCAAAGGTTGGAGTTCGAGTCATTTTCTTCGAGTTCAATCCCGTTCCACGTGCTTTATTACAGTCCTGTTTGGGGGATATTGAATGCCATGCGTTCATAAGTTAGTAATTTTCCTCAATAGACACAGTATCTTCCCTATTTTACAAACACCAGTACTTATAGATGGTATACGGATAATGTGGTAGCTTGGTATTCTTCGAATTTACAACAATATGCCTAGCTTGGCCAACCGAGTCTAGAGTCATATGACTTGTCGATCCATACGAAATGACTTGAGTGCAAGTCGAGTAAATACATAAAATGCTCAAGCCGAGTCTTTTTTTATATTTTAGAAAATGACTCGAGTCATTACAACTCAGCCTTAGATACTGTTCCGTTTTATACTCCTTGCAAACATAGAGTGCGGATTTCGATATGTTTCGTTTCCCCTTACAGATTTTACCGAGCTCCCGAGATCATCTTGGGAATGGCCTACGACTATGGCATCGATATGTGGTCGGTCGCCTGCACCATCTACGAGCTCTACACGGGTGAGTGAATTTCACAGTGCCCCGCTTTCTTTCCGTGACGTTGATTCGCCTTCTCGTCCAGGTCAAATTTTGTTCCCCGGCAAATCCAACAATCACATGCTGAAACTGATGATGGACTTGAAAGGGAAGATACCGCATCGGGTAATACGGAAAGGGACACTGAAAGGTAATTTTTCTCAATTTACCGTATGCTCTGGCGTGTACGTGTGTTTGTGATGTATCAGCTGGTGATAATGTAGACTCTAGCGATGGCATGGGGTCGTCATCTTGGGTGTATGTGGCGTCATAAAATTCCTGAGTCTGAGACACGCAGGGA
>ATSW01006856.1:0-11053 GCA_000444245.1 Botryllus schlosseri
AACGTTTCTTTTTGGGGGGGGGGCTGACGAAGTGCTGTTACGGCCCTGGGTATTGATAACTAATTTACGGATATATGTGCAACAAGTGACTCACGATTGAATACGCCGAGATGCGTACTGCTTAGCCGGCAAAAAGCAGCATAGTTGCTTAATTAGTAGTCCTATAGCTCGCGACCCAAGCGTCCGAATAATTTGATATGTCAGTGTTTATCGAAAGCAAGTGTCGCACTGATTCCAAAAATACGAATTGAAATCTCGCCAGGGCAATAAAACTACTCCGAAATAGCCAGCAAAGGTTGATTGTTCTGAACAACGGGAGCGCGGCAACACAATGGCCAATGGCGTCAAGCGAATGATCGGAACAATGCCAATTTTCATGTTTCGGTTATATTTTGGGTTCCTTTCATTGCCTTGGTATTCGTGCGGCCCTGGCCGTACTCTGAAATTCTAAATTTGGCCCTGCCACCTAAAAAGGTTGGGAACCACTGCTATGTGCGAAACACTCGCCCGTCAAGCTTCGTTAGATACCTTTGAATTCTCTCTCATAATCTTCACAACAAACGTTTTACGCCTGTTCATTTAAACTAATCAGATTTAGCCTTATTTGTAGCTAAAACTATATGCGCAAGTGCAATATAATTTAGGAAAATTTATCTATTATTGATAGCTTTATTACTTCTTAACCGATGTGTCGACTGCACTGCGCTTTTTTTTTACACTACACAATAAATGGTCCCTTCCCCACAGCTTGAGCTTATTCTGCTGTAGACCTAACAGCAGGAACCTGGTACTGCTGTTTACTGCTAAAATGACGTCCGCTGCAGTAGCTTGGTACAGACGAAACTGCTATGCCACCACTCACTGCTCATAGCTATCTCACCACTTGGAAGTCAAATGTTGTGGTGTGTACGTCACGAGAGTTCCTTTCATTTATGATGTCATAAAATCTCGACGAAAAGGCATAATTTTAGAATATTATGCAACACAGATACTATAGAGGAAAACGATCGAAGTTCTGTAGCGGTTGAAAATAAGACAAAATAAGGACGCAAGTCGAAAATAAGGACATTTCTTAGAAATAAGGACAGTTGAGTTTTCTAAGACGTGGCCCTTCAAAATAAGGACAAATCTTAGAAATAAGGACGGTATGGCAACCCTGCCTATATAGCTGGCGTCCCGGGAGCTAAAATTTAATCAGACTGGTCTCAATCGAAAGCTAGTGTCGCGCTGATTTGGAATATGTTAACATGACAATGGAACCACTCCTAACAATCGGAACACAATGACCAATCGACCATGATAATGGAAATTATATCGAGCGATTATTCGGAAAATTGCCGATTTTCAAACCAGGATTTAAATTGTATTTCCGGAATCAGGGCAACGATAGCTTTCGATTACGATCAGTATTGTTAAATTTGACCGCACGGAGGGCCTGGCCAACTATAGGATGACCATGACCAATTATGCTGCTTTTACCTGTCTCATCAGTAGTGTCTGGGTAGTGGGTATTCAAGTGTGACAACTAAGTTGCCCACCTAGCCGTAGGTTAGTGATCTATACTTTGGGTTACGATTGGGGTTTGGCAAAATCGAGTACCTGAGTGATTCGATTCTGAATCACTTATTAATAATAANATGCTTCGAGTCGAGTCCATGTTTCGAGTCGAGTCGAGTATTCCAGTATCCNTNNATATGAGGTCAAAACAGAATGCCATATGTCACAGTTAAAATATGTACCTTTNATCCCACCACAANGAATATAATGCNTGTTATACATCATACATCACATTAAAGATACTTTGGTATTTTTTCGACCATACTGATTTCATTACATTTTGTGACAATGTTGAGGGGTGATCATGACTTCTGAAATGTGGTATTTCCACTAAACTTAATAACTTTGCACTACCTGTTTTGTATGCTGCGATACGGCCAATCAATGTTTCAAGGCTTCCGCAGTGGAAAATAGTATCGAAACTATAATTATCGTTGATAAATTAACATCAATGGCGAGGAGCGTATAATTTCAGTACTCGAAAAAAATCGTCTTTTACTACTATGGACTTGAATCATCAGATTGGAGTACTCGAATCATTGTGCCCAGCCCTATAGTTACGATTTGGTACAACAGACCGAGATAGCTGTGAAGGTAAACCGGTCCTAGGAACTGTATAAGTTGGTTATAATTGTCAGATTGACAGATTGGGCTTAAATTTATACAAGTGTTAATTAAGACTCGAAAATGAAATACATTCGTTCGCTATTTCTCGTCTTTATTATTTTTGGCGTTATTAACGTTGAGACGGTGAGGCTGAGACGCGGCATATTATTTGTAATATATTTTTTGAAAAGACTGCTTGAACATGAATCTATGTAGAAATTTGCTGCGGTCTACTGAGGGGGGCGGCATTTTAAGCGAGAGCCAGGGGCGGCAGCACATGCTGCTACGCCAGTGGTGCACAGGCGAGGTTTTCACTCAAATGCTGACCGATTGACGAAGCATATGCTTGGTAATCGTCATAGCAGTCTATGATTGTTTATAACTGACATGTAACATAGAAGATTCCCTGTACCCGAATTATAATTTTGCGACAAGCGAGAAGTTCTTGAACAATTGTCTTTATTTGACTGTGTAATGGATTCATATATTCCGTTCCGTACCTCCATCTTGTTTAATTGCATGTACCACTGTACCTATACTACCCATTGACCGAGAAAATGCTATCTTCCAATTAATGACGACTCGCCTCAAATGGATCTTTATGGCCAGTCTAATTTCAAAAGATATTCCTGGAATTCATCCACTGATGGATTATGTGTATACGAGAGTGCGCTATCCCGGTACATATTTCTGTCTCTTGCCCCAAATAGCAGCATTTATATCCCTCGCCCTCCAAAATTAATCGGATCGAACCCACTCGTGAACAACGATTATCAGAATTAATAATGTATGTAACAGACAACAGTGTACTTGAAATGAACGACTGGAATTCGCCTCCTCAACCGTATACACTTGCGCGAGTGCAACATTCCAACAATTTTACAAGCGTACGCACAACATTTTACAAGTCAGGCCACCCACTAATTCATCTTTCGTAATGGCCATTGGACAGCTTTGCCGGAATTTCGTTATGATGATCTTCGGCTTCATCCGTCGCGTGCCTTGAATTTACTTCACTTGCCATCCTTTCCACTTGGCTTGCTATTTTGCTGCAATCAATCTGAGAATTACGGTTCAACTTTAACGTCGCATTTAATCCGTATAAATAAAGCAAACCATTTCTTGTCATGTATGTAACCATTTTTATGCGGTGATTTTGTGCTTGTTGGTTTTGAATTCTTCCAGTTGGTGTTTGTTTGTGCAGCGAACCGGCTATGTATGTGCTATTTTCTAACAACGAATTACGATATATCTTGATTTCAATATTCTTGTCAGCTATGCATAATGTCGATCGCATTCTCGTGTTTAAGCGAGTTATCCGTCTCAAAAATCCAGATCACACTATAATGTGTAGTTAACTTCGGGTTGGCCGTAATACGCCCGGTCACATTTGGCCCCTATAAAAAGTCAAGTCTTATTGAAAGTAATTTTCACGAATGATATATATACTTCACTTGTCTTTCTTTAGATGTCCATTTACTTCGTACTTCGCGTTATTTAATGTATATGAATACTCTGTTACTCATAAAAGAATGTGAAGTGAGAACAATTAATGAAAATCCGGCTCAAACTATTACGATCATGTAAGCCTGCATTTGTATCATTCTCTCAGTCTGCCAATTATTGCGCAACACGCTGACTAACTAGCTATGCCTACACGCTAACGCTGCTCGGACGCAAAAGACAATAATGTGAAAAGCGACAATATCTTTTCTTTTGTATTTAATCATCATTTTTGTAAATTCGCACTTTAAATTGAACTTACTGGATGCGATCTAATCCATAGAATTTCATGCATCACATATCGTTTTCTACTAAATTCTTCTGACATGCTCTACTACAGAGTTACAAAAATTACACGATTTAGAGGCCAATTACTTTACAATTACAATCGTAAATCCGCAATTGCAATCACATCAAACACGAATAAGTTTTTTCCTCAGCTACAATTACAATTACAATGGGGGATAATTGTAATTAATGCAATTTTTACTTCAGTGCATTCACGCGTTTGTCACGCGCTATGAATATGCTACTCAAATTCTGCATGCAAAAATCTCTCCTCGGTTGTTAAAATTTACAGTTCAAAGTGACCGAAAGGTTTGGCGCATATGTAAATAAGTTCTATAAATAGTAAATGTATGCGATTCATGGGGTCCTATACCAGATTTCGATCGAAATCAGTTGATAGAATACACGGAATCGGAACATATTGTATAGTTTGCAATCCTTTTAATCGTCTTATTACGTTTCATGTCTCACGTAAACGTTCCTATAGTAACAGCGGGCCGGGTATCGCATGTATCATGACATTTATGATTCACAATTTTTCAGTTGAAGCAAACGACTGGGTCACGTAGCATCCTCGCATAGATGTCGATTACCTGATGACCATCTACATTATAAAAAATACACCGAGTTCGTCGA
Source organism: Botryllus schlosseri (assembly GCA_000444245.1). NCBI lineage: Eukaryota > Metazoa > Chordata > Ascidiacea > Stolidobranchia > Styelidae > Botryllus > Botryllus schlosseri. The sequence continues at coordinate 4,591 of ATSW01006856.1, forward strand.
ACTACAAGATTTTGCAATCAACGCCGCCAATCTCTTGATATCATGGCGGTAGGATAATTATAATTACTCAAACTATCTGCCCTAAAACTGTCACGAGTGTAGTGCGGAAAGTAATATATAGATCGTACCACTTCGAGGCCATGAATTGTCATCCTTGATGCGTCATACTTCGGTAATGATTCTTCTCCTTGAAAAGGTTAGATTTTTCAATCAAGTTCGAGACGCGATCCCGAAATTTTTAAGAGACCAATTTACCTTCGGAGCTTCAATGTTAGGCCTCATTACCTACGGTAAAAGGCTCCGGGGTTAAAGACTATTATCCAGTGTCGGAATAAAATTCGAATTAAAGTAACCAAAACAAGTCACTAAATGGGCTAAAAGCCGAGACGTAATGAACACAAAGTACCGACGCAATTATCTCAATCGTTCGAGACAGATCGTGATAATGGCCAATTTCGCAGCTACGACTATCGTCTGTTTTTCCGTACGACTCTTACCCGAGCACTGTTCTTCTCGAAATTACATCAGCTTTATATCAGGTAATGATGCAGTTGTAAAATATTTTGTCAAGCGATCACGATAATATATTCCACCCGGTTCCTTAAAGTATTCAGTGTAGTTTTACGCAGAGTAGGTCAGTAACGATGGTTTTCTATCTTTTCACAGAGTTCTCAAGCAATGTTTGCATACCGGCGCTAACTCACTCAATTATTCATGTTTTATACCACTACAAACTTCCCTTAGTTTTTACATTTTGTATTTATTCAAGTAGTCAATGGTGTTTCGATTGCTTTACATCACGATATAGCTCCTGTATCACAGTCATGAAATATAATTCCGAAAAGTCGGTACATTTGCGCCATCAACAATCATGCAAATTAACATTTCTTTAATAACGACAAATGTATATAATTCAAATGCTATATAATGGACACTTGAGTGATTCCATTGAAGTCTCTGCAAGGTGAAGCGCGCAGAGTCTTGTTAAAGACCACCAACTTGATCGCTTTAAACTTGAGGTTAATTTTGATTTTTGAAAGTTCACCGGTTCGCAACATTTATTTTAAAGTTTTGCCGGTCCGCGAGGTCAAAAAGGTTGGGAATCACTGCTTCAATCGACTTACTTGCGTAATTTTCAGGCCGCTCGGTCTCTATTTGAAGTCGTTTTCGCATGTCTTGGAAATCGTTAATTCTACTTGTACTTGATCATCATCAGCTATATACTTTGAATTTGTATGTGTTGTGTAAAGACCAGTGGTTCTGAACCTTTTTGTCTTCGCGGACCCGCTTCGGACCGTAACGAACTCCCGCACTCCCGCGGACCCCCATGTTTTAGTTCGAATTTAGCTTTATTACCGTGCAACCGTCATCTGTCTTTCTTGAAATTAATATCATACTATATTTCAAGAAATTAGGAAGGCGTTCATTATTTCAAAGCGAATTCTGTGGCTGCATTTCTTGAAATACACTGCCGTGTCTCGAAAATCCGCCCAATCGATTTGACATGAGCGAGTGCCGAAAATACATTAATTTCCACAAAAATATAGGTGGTGGCGAATGTAATAATGACGCGTAACTCTTCCGACGACACGTTTGGGTCTGACCGCAACATACATGGCACCAATATAACGTCCATCCGGGGCCTACGATATCGTATAGGCCCCGGTCCAGCCTAGTCATTTCTATGTAGCAGCTCATCTTGAAGTTATTCTGGAATAGCGGCTATGTATATCACAGGAGAAAATGGATTTTTTAACAACCGAATTTATTCCGAAACCTCAACAAAACATCTTTACACAGCAATATGTTGGTATCAGTATATAGGCTATAGGTAATTTGGCGATTAAAATGAGTTTGCACGGTAGAATATTACATCTTAGACGGCCATTCTGTTTACGTGAGTCCTTAAGTTTTAGCAGTTATGAAATGAAACTGCTGTTTCGTGATTTCTCTAACTAAAAGAAAATGGAAATTAGGTTAACACAAATTTTACAAATTTGGAGGTTTCGCGGACCCCCTGAAATCCCACATCGCCGCATGGAGTTAAAGAAACGGGGGTATTATTCCGACACCTTGACACTTTCTGTATCGGATTAAGTATGCCGTTGTTGCGTTTCTGTCAAATCGACCTGATCGTGACACCTATACCGGATTAGTATCGAACGGCGTTAAACACATTTAATCACCGATCTCTCAGGTTTGTCCCAAACATATTATTGGTTTACATATTTATTGGTATTAACCGACTACTTTGTTAGCTAACATATAAGTCATCCCAAATGAACTATGTGCTGACGTCATATGTTAAATAAAACTGCATGGGCTTGTTTATAATATACACAAATGCCGTTACCATACCACGGGTATCGTGATTACCTCTGACTCTGATAAATAGACTTGTTGTCTGCGTCGCTCTCGTTCAGCGTGGTACTTTCTATCATTGTTGGATATGGATACCCGGTATATTATTAGCCATTCTTGACTTGAGTTGTAGTTTTGACGTGAACATCATAATGACATGGCTTTGCTATTGAAAAATGGCCAACAATTTACCTGTCGTGCTTGGAATTACAATGGCGGTAATCAGACAAGGGTGACAATGTCAATATGTATGCATATTGCAGAAACACAACAGTACCATAATTATGTTTTTAATTTGTTGTTTTCTGGAACATATAGCCCGGCATATGCATCGACCATATGAACTAACTAAGGCGTAGTAAACTTGCCACCCCTTGAATATGGTTTGATTATGTCGAATTGAAATTGAGCTTTGACATTGATTTGATGTCAAATGTACCTGCGACTTAACGTCATTCTCAATGCTCATGTTTTGCGGGAACGCGTCCGTTACCGTGGTGACATCTGCTTTTTTATTACATCATGAGATTAGTTCGAGAACCCTCGTTGAAGGAACTGAGTGAAGGCTGGTTCATGGCTTACTAATGTAATCATCTTCTCGATAGATCTCTGACTGCCAATCGCCGAGGGTTAATACTGTGTAATTAAACACTAAATGCTATTCATTTATTGTTATGCCATATCTCAAAAGTCATTATGAGCTGCTGTAATTTATACCACTTCGGTGACGTAATGTCAAGTAATTGGTCAGGGCTTTTAGGGCTATAGCCTAGTTGGAGGTTACCTATATAAGATTATCGTTTGCGTTTGCCGTGTGCACGAAAGTAAAGTAAGCCTTCGGGCGACGTTTATTCAGATCGTTTGTAATTTCTTGATAACTATGCCATTTAGTGCTATTAAGGGTTTAACACGGTACCAACGAAATCGTCTTGTCGAAGAGATGACGCCCGTATCTTCCAAGTTTGAAATACATCTTCGAAGAGAAGCATACAATTCTCCAAAAACCTGCAGCGGCGTACGTCAAAATCCGTAATAAATATCGTTGCCTTCGATTGGTAATTGAGAGTTTTGTCGACTTATAAATCCTGGTAACGAACGTAGTGTATGAGTACCAAACGCCGTTTAAATGAAACCGACAACCCAATATTTCACTGAATGCGTCAGAAGGCGCACAGAGTCCCTGTGCGGAACTATTAGAATAGTCTTGCTTATGGAGCAATGTATTATTGTGCATAATATAATTCACACTTCATTCAAAATGTGTGCAAAACTGGAAAGTGAAAACGTTCCAGTGCATACCAAAAAGGTCATTGCGTTAACTGCTTATTTTGAAGTGTTGAGCCGTCGAGAGCGAGCAATTGCATTGCTTTCGGCCTAATGAAATCGCACCTTGTGATGATCGACATATGACATCACCACTCTTAAGTGGATATCAATATTAATTTACCAATCTAGGCTAATGTAGTAGTGTAGTGTAGTGTAGCGACGTGAGTAGTTGATAATATACAGAAAACGCGAGCCGCGCTTTAACTAGACACTTGAAACATCATAATGTCGTAACAATAACAGCCGCAACAACAACAATAACAACATGGAAGATTATATAATGGGAAGATTCGCAATTGCTCAGAATGCGATGCAGATGTTTTGTGTCCCTCACCCAACTTTGCTATCGTTTACCCGTTTCCCACGTCACCGGAACCTATCCTTGAAATTCTCTGATACAAAAGGCATTTTATACGCACTTAACAAATCTATTTTTCAACCGAAAGTTTCGCTCACGTTGGTTCGCCTTGAGAATCGAAAAGAATTAGTTTCATCATAGATTCCTTTTCGCTTTAAAGTTAATTGCTCTTTTTATAGTTTCTTCCTTATGTGCTTTGCGTGTGAACTAAATTGTCAGTAATGAACATCCCAGATGTAAGATGACTATTGTCACATATTTGCCAAGAAGGGGCGACGCGTATTGCTGGTCAACTGTACAAATTGGCAGCTCGACTAAATCCGAATTAAAGATATCAAAGAACAGGTATCTACTCTAAGCGACTGGTCAATAGTCACCAATATTTCACTCTCCTCGTTAGAGCACATAGTGCCGTTTCGTGGTCCAGAATTGACATCTGGACCCTTTTCCAGGAAGACTGGAAACGGGCGATTGTTCATAGTCACGCGATGCGGTTTCATGGGTGTTTGAGAAAGCTGATTGCATTATGTTAATTGACACTACTAAACCCCGCGTTTCTTCGTGGTTGCAATGACGTTGACGTTCGCATACACAATTCATTCGCTGCTAATTTGAAGAGTACAGAACTCTTGGTGTGTTGCTACCGGTTAATGATTAACATGAAGCAGTTGTCTCGTCCGCTACTCGCTATTACTGGAACGGCTACCATAATCTCTTCATTTCATGTCGACCATCAAGAATGGGAAAGTTAGATGGCAAGGTAGCGATTGTCACTGCGTCTACGGAAGGAATAGGCTATGCTATCGCGCGCAAACTGGCACAGGATGGAGCGAAAGTTGTTATCAGTAGTAGAAAGCAGATAAACGTCGACAGGGCCGTAGAAAACCTGAAAAATGAAGATTTATCAGTCTGCGGAGTTGTGTGCCATGTCGGAAACGCCGACCATCGTCGGACATTGGTGGCGAAGGTTTGTTGTATATCATGGCGTTCTCCCTCTCCTAAGTGAACAATAACCATCGCATTGGTGTTTCGAAACATATTGTTTAATCATGACTCGTATTGAACGGAGCTATATTCTGAAGCATGCTAGCGTGTCGCACGACATTATAGAGATCAGGCCTGCTCATTACGCAGTCCCACCGCATCTTCAATTTCTTTCCATGTTATCATGAGTCGAAATCATTCATTGGCCTGCAGAGCATCTGGAAGTGAAGCACTTACTCATGTTTCACACCTCCACAAATGTCGCCGTCGTGAATCCGGTATTAAATGGTAATTGAAACAAACCGGGCTGTGGGCCCATATAATCAATAATCCCGTCGACAGGCTCGGTGTATTGTATAAGCATTGCGCATAGAAGTCGGAGCACCATGACTAACACGCTAATATATACCAAGCAATGAATAAATGACTTTGCATACCATATAATTTTCATAAAATTATGAATCCATACATTGCATTTAAAACAAGTGTTTTAAAACACTTTGTATCAATCGATAGATATGATCCCACTTACCCTAAACTGTTGCACACACTGCATGGCTAATAATAACGTGTTTCAAACCAGTGGCCCGCGAGGTTATATTTTGCAGCCCACATGTCAGATTTGAGATTTCGTAAGAACGCGTTTTGCAATGCTGACATTGATTTCAGTTTCAAAATATTGTTATTGATGTTATTGTTGTTTCAAAATATGCTATTTTCTTGGGCCCAGCATCACTACTCCTCACCAGCTGAATCGGCTTCGGCGATAACAACAGCATTCCATCGAGAGAGAATCAGTTGATGTGACTGCGCACATATTGCCTTGACGTGCAATGGCCCAGACACTGCCAAGACCGAGACGCTTCGAAAACGGCTTAGGGCATCCCCATGAGATCACCCTTTAATAACGCCTCAATATCCCTTGGTAGCTGGACAGCGTTGTTAGGTATCGTGCGCAGATCATAGTTCAAAATAAAATCAAGGTTCTCATATATACATTATTGTCGTATTTGTATTTCTTTTATATAATACTTCTTTTGCTGTAATTATGGCCGTCTTCCATGTTAAAGAGCACAACTTTGTACTGATGTGAAGTTCTAAAGCGTTGTTGCGAAACTGCGCCGTCTATTTTGTCTCGATATTGAATTCTTGCGGCATGCGACCTCTACGAAATGTGGCGAGATAGCGGAGTGGTATAATCCACAGCTGCAACACCAATGGGTTGCGGGTTCGAATCCGACCTAGGTCGACTCCAGAATTCCTAGGCTTCTCCTGCCATCTCATCCCTGTAATGTAAGCGGTGTCTTATAAAAGCCTGGAAGTGGGTCGTGCTACAAGTCGGAAGCTACGGAATAAAAAAGGAAGAGAATTAACCTGGTGTACATAACCACCGTAGTCGACAAACACCATAAATATCAGAAACAACAATAACAA
>ATSW01006857.1:0-11667 GCA_000444245.1 Botryllus schlosseri
TTCAGGATTCGATCCCAAAATGCAGCTATGAGCGATCGTCCACCTTTGATAATTGCAAAATTCCACCGCTTAAAGACCAGGGGACTTTTTCTCCAGAAGCGTGGAGATCTTCGGAAAGTCACGGAACATCCTGAATACAAAAATATATACATCAATGAAAACCTGACAAAATTCCGCAGGATCCTATNTGCNAAAGCACGACAAGCTGCTAAAACGTTGAAGTACGANTTCTGCTGGACTGCAAATGGGAANGTATTCATGAAGCGAGACAATAATACACGCACAATCCTCATTGATTCTCCAGAAAAGCTGAACCAGCTGTGAAAGNCNTGGTGATCATCTCGAGTATGTAAGTCACTTTGTCATTGCTCAAAATGGCTTCCAGCGAAGACCATACAAATGCATATGTGAAAAATTCTGAGCTGCTTTACAACAATATTGAGATATGCGAAAGTGTTACTTTGGATGATTTANCCTACAATTTATCNACCGCTTTTCAAGACTTTGTNATCTGCCNCTTCAATATTAGATCTTTGCAAAAACACNATTTATCTCTTCATNAAATTATTAGAGACATGAATATTGCTCCTAGTATAATTGCTTTGTCTGAAACTGCCCTGCGTGACGACCCCTTATTGAATATNAATTTACATGGTTATACNTTCATCCACACCACCACAGATACCAAATGTGGCGGAGTTGGTATGTATATCAGAGANGACANTCCCTANTCCCTTGTTGATAAGTATTGCCTGAATCTGGATACAATTGAAGAAAAAATGGGNAGAGGTTCAAGTTGGCATAGCCAGTGTACCTTCCATTATTNTCGGTGTTATCTACAGACACCCTGTGCCAAACACCTCTGACTCAGCTCTGAGCTATCCCACGCCATTGTTGAAATATCTAACTTGAAGTTACCATTTTTCGTGGTCGGAGACATCAATATTGACATGGCATCCAAGAAAAGCAAAAATACTTCAAGTCATCTTGAAAATATCAGGGCTACTGGTGCAACACAAATCATTACTAATCCTACCAGATACTGTGACACCACTGCAACTATTATTGACCATTGCTACACTAATATAGCACAAGGTTCAATTAAACCATATGTCCTGATTGATGACACTACTGATCATTACCCAATAATAGTTCAATTCAAGCGCCGTATGCATAGACCATTGGCTTATACGACACTCTCCAGGAATCTGACTCCAGAAAGCATGACTAATATCTACAATCACGTCTGGGACTATTTTGAAAAGTATGAACCAATACCTCTGACGGAATTGAATTTTAATCAGCGATTCAACATGTTTGTCAATTCAATATTAGAAATAGTTAATGTATACTCACCATTGACAGGTTTATCTCGCAAACAGCGTAAATTGAAACGTAAGCCATGGTTAATTCCATCTATNCTCCGATCCATTCGTATAAAGAATAAGATGTATCGTACATTATTCCTAAAGGGGAGCCNTGAAGACAAAATAGTCTATAAATCATATGCAAACAACCTTTCNCGAACTATCACTAAAGCNAAGCAAANATACTACATGTCCCTCTTCACACGGTTCAAGGGTGACCCAAAATCTGCCTGGAAGGCAATAAATGGTATAATAAATAGGGGCAATACTTCAGCAACCTATCCAACTCAGATTCGTCTCAGTGACGGNAGTTTGACCTCTGACCCCACCAAGATATCCAACTGCTTTAATAATTACTTCACTTCAATTGGTTCCGTACTAGCTGCACAACTCCCATCTCNTATTGTNAATCCAACGACACAAAGTTCCTATACCTTCTCNTGTCCCAACTCTATCNTTTTAGAAGATTGCAATGAGTCAGAAATGATGTGTAGTATACACTCGCTTAAAAACGGCAAATCCNCTGGCGTTGATACGATCCCGGCAAAACTGCTCAAATTCATNGCACCTGCTATTGCCAGACATCTATGCACATTTTTCAACTTTTCAATCNATCATGGAATATTTCCAGACNATCTCAAACAAGCNAAGGTTGTACCAGTTTACAAAAAGAATGACAGGCTAGAAATTGGAAACTACAGACCNATTTCAGTTTTGAACTCAATTGCCATTACATTTGAAAGACTACTCTACCGTAGAATCATTGACTTTGTTATGAAAAATTCNCTATTATCCGATGAGCAATTCGGTTTTTTAGCCAATAGAAGCACTACNCAGGCCCTAGCCGACATGACATCCAGACACTTCAANTCACTTGATAACAAAAAACCATCATGCTGTGTTTTTTTAGANATCAGCAAAGCATTTGACTCTGTTAACCACCAGATACTGATTAGAAAACTTGTTCAGTTTGGCATACGTGGTATTGCCTCGAAACTTATATCTGACTACTTGAAAAACCGCCGACAATGTGTGTATGTCAATAGTACTATATCCGCTCCATCAACTATAACTTGTGGCGTCCCTCAGGGGTCTGTATTGGGGCCTTTATTATTTCTTATATATATCAATGATGTTAGCAAGGTCTCCTCTCTGAAAACCGTACTATTCGCTGATGATGCCTGTTTCTCAGCATCCTCAACATCCTTGCAGACCTTGCAAGAATTGACATCTAATGAAATGACAAAGATCTGTAATTGGATGAGAAGTAATCAACTTTCCATCAACCCCAGTAAAACCCAACTTCTCTTATTTAATAATTCCAATTCGCTAAAAACCAATCCATTTTCTGTAAGAATCGATCAAACTGTCATTAACCCAGCTGATCACGTTCGCTATCTTGGAATTCTTGTCGATTCGAAATTGTCATGGAAACCTCAGATCGACTCAGTCACCTCGAAATTGTCAAGGGCTACGGGCATGCTACAACGATTGAAATATCTAATGCCACAAAAAGTACTGTGCGCAGTGTATTTTGCTATTTTTCAATCTCAGCTTCAATATGCAATAAATATTTGGGGACATACAAATGTAACAAACCTTTCAAAAATCAAATCTCTCCAGAACCAGGCTCTTCGTGTCATTAGTAAATTGCCTCCCAGGCAACGAATTCTCCCGGAATATCGAAGTCATGGTATACTTAGAGTTGCCGACCTAATTCAGTACGAGACGGCAAAGATGATGCACACCATCTTCCACACAAACAGGTCATACTTTAATTCGCATTTTACAACTTTTGCGAAAACTCATGGTTATGAAACTAGACAGGTATCGAGAAATTCTATTTCGCTGCCTCTCCTGTCACGATCTTCCTCCCGCAATAGTTTACATTTTGTCGGTGCGAAAACTTGGAATGATCTCCCTGCAGAGCTGATACCAATACCACCATGGCAGTTTAAAAAAATATATAAAAATTATCTACTCCAAACGTACTGTTGATTCTTTTCTTTTATGCAATGCTTGTTCTAATGTTATCCTTTATTACACTTTTATTAAAACTTAATATCGTGTCGTTAGTCGTATATTTACTGAATGTTGACTCTACGTATATGTGTGTGATTTAATATATATGTTACACGCATCAAACACTCCAAACGGGTGGCGACTGACTCTGAAGGCCTAACGGCCCCTCGTCGTCTCCCAGTCTATACTGCAATATTTGTTTCGTATACTTCTTTATTTATTGATGTGACGAATAAAAGACTATCTATCTATCTATCTACTCAAGTAGAAGTAGAAGTAACGCCGGAATTTCTACTCAAGTAGAAGTAGGAGTGATGGTTCACAAGTAAGTAAGTAATTAGGTATTTTACGCCTACTTTTGCTTACAAAACTGAAAACTGTCAAGTAGAAGTAGAAGTAGTCTAAAATCATAACTACTTAAAAAGTAGTGTGAGTAGGCAAAATCTACTTCAAGTACTTCAAAAAGTAGAAGTACTTCGTTACTGACCACCTCTGTGTATTNAACTGATAGAAATTGCTAATAAACNGAACCGAACCNATAAACGAAAACACACGACGATAGAGAGCACAACTAACTCCAAAACTGCCGCATACGCGCTTGGAGCGCGATCTACCAAAATACCTAAAATCCAGATACTGGCCCAACGAGCAAAAATTAAAACCCATCAGATTTTTCAATGAAAAGGCAAGGGATTCAGGGTGTCAAAATCCAACCAGCAATCTCGGCTGGATTTGTGAGGGGCCATATCTGCAGGACGCCCCGATATGCCGCGGAATANAGTTCCCCCTTGATTGAATACTTTGGCAGTAAAAAGTGAATAAGTATGACACACGCGCGTCCACGTCGTCCAACTATCATATGGTTGACATAAAAGATTATCGNTGTATCAAATANGCCGGACCTGAAGTGNGGAANGCCGGCTATCCNACAGTCGTCGAGCAAGTCCATTGTCCACATTCAAGACAAAATACGAACAATTTCTGCTGAATGAATACTAGTCAGNCCTCATCATTTACCGGACCACGACCTGACATATCGATCTCGCCTTCCGTCACTTGCCACCTGATTTTATCGCTTGCCACTTNATATTATCTTCTTTTACTCTCATTCAGTGTNCANAGTGCATGCCTCCTCTTTACATCGCCTAGGCTCAGGTGGGTGTCTGATCTTAAGACTACTCCCAGTCGTTTCGGCATCTTCCTATCATTCATTGTATTGCAGTCTATGTGATGTTTTGAGGTGATGAAATTATATGAATAAACTTGAACTTGAACCATATCGTGCGACGTGCAGCATACCAACAACTCATCATCGCGGATAGCATGGAGGAGAACAAAAACGGGGGCGCAGACTAGATGACCTCAGGGCCGTATCGCAACTCCGTAGTCAAAGCATCTCGATGGTGCAGGCGAAAAAGAATATCATATCTCTCTCTCTCTCTCTCTCGCCATCCCATGCTACGTCACAGCTTCTGACTGCACGCATGATGGAGTTCGACTTATTTCACAGCTGATTGCTACTTCGTCTTGCTCAGCGTTGTGGATTTTATTATATTGTTGGATGGATATCCACGTTCGATATGGTTACATACTGGTTGGATTTGGTTCGGTTAAAGTTAGGGGTTAGACTCAGCATTCATTTAGGGTTAGGGTTCGTTCGGGGGTTATGGTTAGGGGTCAGAGGTGGTCAAAGTAGCCATCGTTGGCCCGTACTCAAGTAGAAAGAAATATCGTCGTAAATTTCTACTCAAGTAGAAAAAGATATGAATTCTACGCCTGTAGTTTAGCCTAAAAACTGCCAAGGAAAACTAAACGTAATCTAAAACATAGCCATACACGGGAGTAAGTATATAGTATACAACACAAGTTTACAGGCAAAACCTACTTCTGTACTCTAAAAATGGAAAAGTACTTCGTTGCCGACCACCTCTGTTAGGGGCATATTCATAATAATGGTTAGAGATGAGTCAATTTTCGCATCGCTGGTATGCAGTCACAGCATAGGCTATATCTGTGAATGGAATAAAATCCTAGTAAGATCCGAAGCCATCTTTGAAATCAGTCCAAGCCAAGGTCCAACTAGTTCAATGACAGGCGATGTGAAAAGCAAAGGGGCTGTAACAGTGTGACGTAACATACAAAGTCGAAGTCAACTTCTCAATCTATGAAGTAACCGAGAGTAAATTTTGTTTCACTTGTTAATAATCAAAACGCTGAGTTTTGAACCTAATCAATAACCATTTATCGAGACCAAGGGACCCGGTCAAGGTTTTAACATAGTCACAAGGTCCCGAGTCAGTTTGATTTTTGTATTTCTGAGTCATGCTCAAGTCAGGAAGCAACGATTCGAGTCCAAGTCATAGTTTTTGCTATTTAATATTGAGTTTAAGTAAGGTTCAACTCACTTCTTTGAAACTCTTCGGTGATGCCGAAGGCATCGGATTCATAATTTAGGCCTACTCATTTCTCTCTCTCTAAACGTGTTTATTCAAACCTAGGTAAAAGACAGTGTCTGGGGATATTTTTCAATTATCGGTCTTTATATACAAGACTTGAGTATATATATAAGTCATAGCCTATAGAATGTGACGATTGATGAATCACATGACTTGGTCCAGTCATGCGCATTGCGCAATTAACTTGAGTCAACGAAAAATTGTGACTCGAGTCATTAAAACCCTGGACCTGATCATTTCATTACTTAAAAGCTTAAGTTTTGTTATATTTTGCATCACATGCAATAGTAAATGTTCTGTTTCTCTCTGCATAGAGCCTATTATCCTGTGTTTCGATGTGTGATTCGCCCACGTGCGACCAAAATGAAGAAAAACAACAAGATGAGATCGCCGCCATATCGTCAATTTACGGAGAGGATTTCGAAGAAGAAAACCCTGAAGATGGGACTTACATAATCCACCTTCGCACACCCACCGCCAGTGTTGACTTGAAACTAACCCTACCAAAATCCTATCCCACTGACTCCCCGCCTGTATATGAGATCCACGCATCGTGGATGAACAGGTCTACAAAGCAAGAATTACACGACGCCCTCCAAGGTATCTATCTTGAAAATATCGGAGAGCCCGTGATATTTCTGTGGGCTGAAAAGATACGTGACGTCTTGCCAACAATATCTGCAGCCGTTACTGAAGACACTGTGTCATCAGTCCCGACTGAACAAGAGAAACCTTGTGTTGTTGAACCTCAATTTCCTAGTGAATGTCCTCAAATTTATCATGGTGAACCAGTCGTGGACAGAAAGAGTGTTTTTCAAGCTCACATCTCCAAAATCAAGTCTTCAAGTCAAGTTCAAGTGGTACGCGATACTCTGATGCAAAATAAGAAAATCGCTAATGCTACGCATAACATTTTAGCCTACCGTTTTGCGAACGATAAAGGAATCGTGGTGCAAGATTGTGATGATGATGGTGAAACTGCTGCTGGCAGCAGGCTTTTGCATTTGCTGAACATTCTACATGTTACAGATGTCATCGTAGTTGTTTCACGGTGGTATGGTGGAATACATTTAGGGCCGGATCGATTCAAACACATAAATAATGTAGCAAGAGCCGCATTGAAGGATCATGGCTTTCTTCAGTCAAAAAATTGATATAATATAGCCTTGTGCGTTTTTCAATGCCAGTAGTGGTAGTATTTTGACACAGTGAAAACATCGAATACCAATTCGTTCAAGAGACTTTTGTAGATACAGAACTACAGTAAGCAATTGAATTATATATTTATATTGAAATGAACCTGAATATTTTTGTCTGGCGCACGTGAGGGGTAATCGTCAGCAACTAGTAGAGAATTCAAAATAACTTCGTACATCAACAGTCGCATCACCGCAATATTCTTTCACCAGTAGGGTGGAGTGAAAAAAAGAAAGATTTGAAATTCAAAAAGTGCCATTGACGTTTGGTCGCAAATCTCAAACGAAGTACTTCTATCATGATTTCAGGTTCTTGCACCCTCTAGTGGCCGTGCAATTTCTCCGAACGAGCCGAAAATAGCTAATTTTGCCATATCTAGATAACCGCTTATGCTAGAAAGCCAGTTTTGGGATTAAAATCTGCTGCAGCAATATGTTTCTATCTCATTTCCATGGAAGTATGTCTTGAAAATGTACAGAAAAAAAGTTACAAGCAAATTATTGAATCAACAGTATCGGCAATTGATCAACACTAGTACAGAATCCAGTTTGTACATCATGTTGTAATGGTAGGCTATTCGTTTCGCTCTTTTCTCCAAGGCTCATCTGTCTCTACATCTAATTATTTTGAAACCAATTTTGATAGAAAACTTCAAGCCCAACGTATGTACCCCTATTTTGAAAATTACAAATGTTATTTCTTGCTAATGTCTCTATCACGCTGCTTTAATCCTTAGACTATGGGTATAAAATGGCATTTTTATGTTTTCATTGTGATGTTATGTTACCACTACCCTTGATGAACTCTGTAGCTGTTCAATTTGAAGCCAATGTGTGTTTTGTAGACACTGGTTGTCATAATCCCGAGACCTTACATTTTGATTGGCCCTTCTAACATATAATTTGTGACATCACATCATCAAATTATTTGAGCCTTCACTAATGTTGATCCTAGGTCTGCCCACCTGTGGCCATCTGCTCAGCAGTAGGCTACGTATCTGTATTTAACAATTCATGTGTGCGATGTGCAATAATTTAGTGGCCTGCTTGACGATAAGCCAGTCCCTTTATTTGAGATTTACATTTCACTGTCACTAGCCTGTAACATTTGTTTGGTGACATCGCTTCTTTCCAGACTGGGCTGCTTTGGATGAGTGCCTCAATAGCCAATGTACATGATGTCAACTCTACCATACCACTCCTACCAGTGTAACCTAAAAAAAATATTTTAAACAGATTCAATTATCCTGTTGTAGCTCTTTTGTATTGCCGTTTATTTCCAAATCATTTCAAGTTTCATAATTGATGTAGGACTATCATTTTCTATTCAGTTGCCTAATAGCCAAGCTGAATATCATTTCTTCAGCTGTCGAGGTTTAGTTTTGAGCCTTCAAGTTGGTGCTATATTACTTTATCTGTAACTTTGTGCATCTGTCCTTGATTTAAAGTCGTAGTGACACTGTACTATTTACAAACGGATTATCCGATTCAGCACACACTGCTCGAGAGAATTTGGTTTACCCAACCCATCTATAATTTCTCATAACAAGGCTGCATTACTCAGTGCTACAATGCATGGTCCTCTGACTTGTTTCTCTATAAGTTCAAGAATTCAGCAATTTTATCATTTGATGAATAGGCTGAACACATGGAGACAAGGGTAATAACTTTGTGTACGTTTGCTTTGTGCAACTGTGTCGATACCTGGATGTACTTGGACATCTTGCATCATTTTATGAATCGAAATATTTCTTGCTAAAATGCGCACATTGTACGGATAGTCAGTGGTCATTTGTGAAGGACTTCCACTTTGTCTGAGTAGTCGAATAACTTTATTTATCTATTGGCATTGATTTTTAAGATTTGTGATATTTTAACATCGAAGCTGTCGCCCAGTATATGCAAATGATAGCCACATATGGGACTACAGTTGAAGCCTTTCATTTTCAACCACTGCTCAAAGTACTTTTGACCCACTGCTGTTACGTCCACTTCGAGTGGCATATAATGACTTTGACTATCTCTATAGAAACGCAATATTTCATAGCCTGTCAGGCATTTTAATATATTATCTTACTTGAATAGAACAGGGAATTATTGACATAATTCAACATGAGTGTTGCCGGAGGTATGGTGCGAAAAGACATCGAAATGACCGATAAAACGGTGCTCATAACAGGAGCTAACACAGGCATAGGACTTGCGACTGCTCTTGACATGGCAGAAAGAGGCGCCCGTGTCATAATGGCTTGCCGCAACAAAGAAAAAGGTGAAGATGCACGGCAGTATGTAAGTTTCAAGTTGTCGGTGTAATAATTTGGAGATTTTTGATCAGTCAGTTGTGCTCTACATACTCCATTGGACCTTAGTGAAAAACATTGTTTCGGTATCTTGAAGCCTGGTCATTCGAGGAAGAACACACGGTAGCATACCAACCTGCTGAAGTCAGATTTGAATAGAAGATATTACACACAAAACCTTCTAGCTGCGTTACGTATATCATGCTCCTACTATTCTTGTGAGCTTCATTTGACATACCATTTCAAGTTGCTGGCAAATGAAATCGGTGATATTATATTTTATAATCCTCCAATGGACTTTTCTAATCTATCCAAGGTTTAATGTTTATGTCTATCGCCCACACAGTGACATTCCCGTTTAGGTCGTTGACAAATCAAAGTCAGATAATGTCATCCTCAAGCTTGTTGATCTCTCGTCTTTCGACTCCATCCGTCAATTCGCTGAAGATATCAACAAGACAGAAGAACGTCTGGACGTGCTAATAAATAATGCTGGTACGTAATTTTTGCACAGTACTCGGTTGTGTTTTCATTCGTAATATGTATGATGTGGATGGTTGTAGGTATCATGATGTGTCCGCAAATGAAAACGAAAGACGGTTTTGAAATGCAGTTCGGCACCAATCATCTCGGGCACTTCCTTCTGACAAATCTGCTGTTGGATTTAATCAAGGTATGTGTCGAGCTACCGTAATTCATCATCATGGTGAGGCATATCTTGATGCGTAGAATGTGGCAGAGCGTGGACAGAATACGGTACCGCGATAAATAATATTCACTCGGCAGTACAGCAAAGTTAACTGCGCCACGGATCTTTCTACATGAAAACTTTCTTGGTTTTGAAGTAGTTGAGCTTTGGTCTACAAAAACTGAGACTTAGAAAATCGTATTCTGTAGGGTGACTTCTGCCTAAATTTTTTTTTTAAATCAAGTTCGATAGCAACGAGCACAATTCAGATGTGGATTTTGAGGGAATATGTCATTAATCATTTGTATGCTGCCAAATTTTGTCAAGTACTACTCGAATCTATTCTGTTTTGCGTAGAAAAGTGCACCCAGCCGTATTGTGACAGTTTCGTCATTGGCCCACTACTGGCTGTTCGGAGCCAAGATACATTGGGACGATATGAATTTGACAAATAATTACAACCCGACGCGCGCCTACGGTCAGAGCAAGCTCATGAACGTTCTGTTTTCGCGGGAGCTAAGCAAAAGGCTAGCAGGTGAGTGGTGTCGTTTTTTTTTTAAATCATAAAAACGACAGCATGGTATCAAGTGAAATTGTCATAACAACCGGGCAAAATAGTTTCTATATTACGGTAACCGAATAAATTTTCGAAGCAGACCTTTAATGTAGTGTCTTTTATCGTTTAGCGTTTGTCGTGAAGATGAACCTCGCTATTTCAAATGTATGCGACCTCTCGACAAAATGTACTTTTGAAACTGCTTGCTTGAGTACTTCTTGGACCTTCCTTTTCTACTTGCACTTTGAGTAGTTTTGACATTTAAATCTACTTCTGCTTGTAATTGAGTAGAAATTTACACTGTTACTTCTACTCGATTAGTAGTAGCAGTACTCTGATCGTCTCTGCCTTTAACTTCAAAGGCCCACATTTGCCCGGGATATATTCCTGCTAGACCAAAATGGCTTATGATAGAATAAGATAGCTTTGGAAATGCCGAGTTACCAAAAACGCAGGTTGTACACAATTTGAATCACGTCTACGTACTGAAATAGCGTG
This sequence comes from Botryllus schlosseri, assembly GCA_000444245.1. NCBI lineage: Eukaryota > Metazoa > Chordata > Ascidiacea > Stolidobranchia > Styelidae > Botryllus > Botryllus schlosseri. Next base: position 11,084 of record ATSW01006857.1, read on the forward strand.
TTCGTGGTACATATCTTGAAGATTCCTTTCATTACAACATCTATTGCATTGGTACATGTATCGTAATTTGAAAACATTTCCTATGCCCCTTTTCAATAGTTATCGGCACACTAAGAAAAGAGAATCAATTCAAACGGATTCAAAAGTAAAACCGACACTATATTTTATGACTTTTCTAGGTACGGGTGTCACCACGTACTCTGTTGAGCCTGGTGCGGTAGCTACCGATTTGCAACGTCACGTGGGCAGCCACGATTCAATTCTGGATCGCGTCTTTTCTTTTTTCAATTCGTGGACAAGGTGGTGGTGGAGGACTCCGGAGCAGGGCGCGCAAACCCAGATCATGTGCGCCGTGGCTCCGGAACTGGCGGACCAGACAGGGCGGTTTTACTCGTGAGTTTTTGCGGGGATGGGGAGTCGCTTGAATTTTCATCCGGATCAAAGGTTGACTAGGGCTGGGCAAATCGAGTACCTGATTGATTCCATTATGAATCGAGTATGAGTCTTGTATCCGAGTATGTTGTCATTACCGTATGAGCAGCACCGTAACTGCCGCACCCCAAACCCCCCAATTGGGGGGGGGG
>ATSW01006858.1:0-15256 GCA_000444245.1 Botryllus schlosseri
TTCAAATAAGCATATATATTATCTCCATGTCCTCACTATATAATCAAATACCAGCAATATTGCGTTTTGGTTTATGATCCCAATTTTATATAGTGCGGCCCGCGAATGGATTAAGATGTTGAATGCGGCCCGCGAGCTCAAAAGTTTGCCCACCCCTGCTCTAAAATGAAGATTGAGTGACTCGGAACTTTGTGTCTTGATTGCAACCCTGTCCTGTGCGACTTGACGTTGCCATGCCTTTTACGATCTTGTTTGGACATACGCGTTTTTATTTTCAGTTGACAATGTGGAATCGGCAAGCTCCATCGAGTCCTACCAGAGCTACAGCCTAGGCAATGCGCCCATAGTTGCCTATGCAAAGAAGCCGGCCATATGCAGGTGATGGTTTTGTCTTTAGAAAGTTGTAATGGCCAAAGTCCATGCAGAGATAATATTGAAGCGATAACACTTTACTAAATTGAATTTTCAAAAGTGTTCTCAGTGGATATGGCGCCAAATATAAAGCTTTTGTTTACTTGTATTAGGATTTTGGGCTCATTACCATTTTGCATGGTGGAAGTTGGCACAATTCTCAACAAATCTCCCCTTCTCTGTCACTGAGTGCTTGTAGGGGTGTGTCATTAAGCCGCTTTCTCATTGTGCATCCATACTTTTCTGATGCCAAAACGACTCCTACCCGAATACTTGACTCGAAGTGTAATATATTATACTCGATTTTGCATGGGAATCGATGAGGAATTTGACTTTTCCCAGTCCGAGTCATGAGTCCCACCCGAGTCGGTGACTCGAGTCATTTATGATATTCAAGAAAATGATTCTTTCTCGACTCGAGTCTCTCCGCGTGTTGACTTGAGACTATCTAGCCAGAAACTGACACTTACTTCTGGGGAAATGACTGTTGAGAGTATAGTGATCAAGTAGTCTTGGTAGAAGTTACTACATAATTCACACTAGTAATAGGGCCTTCCAAGCAAGTACAATCGAAAATTTTTCTAGGACATGTTTTGGCTAACGTACTGAAAACTGTGAATTGGAAGTAGTCTTAAATTATGGCTAATTGAAGTAGTGCTAGTAGGCGAAACGTGTCTGTGTACTTTTTAGATAGTAGATAGTAGCCAAAGCCTGTGAGGTCGGCGACGTAATAGTTCAGGCTAGCGACACACATCTATCTCGCGCATGAGGTCTATTAAAATTACAGATGCGATTGCTCAGCCCAACGGTTATGTCGGACGCACCAGTCCTGTTAGAGATGCGACTGATTACGCAAGCGATTATATCTTGCGCACATGGCCTCTTGTGTATGCGATTGTTAAGCCCTGTCGCTGACGCGATGAATCAACATTGAACAAGGATTGCCGCGCACGCTTGTAGCAATCAGCGACCAGATTTCGCTCACTTGCAAACTACAAACCAGCTAAGCAAGAGATCGCGTGCTTTGCAGACGACTCTCGTTAATTAGAAACACGCTTTTCGGTAATTGGCAAAAATGCGCTCTATTTGGCAGGGCGTTACACTCTATAATACGAATTACGGAGCCCAATGGCTAGAGGTGATGCGCGATTTAAACGAAAATGAAGAAAGGTGTGATTTCAAGTTTTTGATCGAGGGATTTTTTTTTCAAGGCTTGCTGTACCCATGCATAATACCCACCCCCTATTTTAGGGCAAAAAATTGGTAAAATTTTGCGCAATATACATGGAAAATTACGGTAGGTGAAACTCATTTTGGGATTCAGAAATTCGTATCATCAGTTAGTAGTTGATTTTGTTGCAATTATATTCACATTTTCAAAGATACCGTAGTTGGTTCTAGTTAAAAATTTCGAAAAGAGGGTACCGTAGCTCTACCTCTTGTCACATTTTGAAAATTCAGTAGCTTAGCTTGTATGAGTCATCTTCTCATCATGAATTAGACTTGAACTTGACTTCGCTGTGAAATGGAAATAGCTCAAGTCAAGACTCTAAATTGAATATTGAGTGACTCAGAACTTTGTGTCTTGATTGCAACCCTGGCCTGTGGGACCTGACGTTACCACGCCTTTTACGATCTTGTTTGGACATATGCGTTTTTATTTTCAGGTGACGATGTGGAATCGGCAAGCTCCATTGAGTCCTACCAGAGCTTCAGCCTCGGCAATGCGCCCACAGTTGCCGAGGCAAAAAAGCTGACCATATGCAGGTGATGGTGTTGTCTTTGAAAAGTTGTAATGGCTTGAGTCCAAGCATAGATAAGATTAAAGAGAAAAATATTACTAAAAGGAATTTTCAAAAGTGTTCTCGGTGGATATGGCGCCAAATATAAAGCTTTTGTTTATTTGTATCAACATTTGACAATTTTAATAGAACCTTGAAAGAAACAAGTTAATCAAACCAAACTTCACAATTTCTTATCCTCTCACATTGTCAATTTGGATTTTTGCCCGAGGGACAATATCGAGTACATGGAGAACCACTGACGCGTCACAATTGAACATTGTTAGGTCATAGTCAGCCACTTGTAATATTCTACACTTAAATCTCATGAGATGGTCAATGAAGTATTGAAGTAGAACTGCAGGAAGAAATGGAACCATGCTGAAATACAGTAGTTAGTTTAGCATGAACTAACTAGAATGTTGGTTGGAAACAAGCCTAATCTCCCAATTTACCATCAGTCTGTAGATTACAGATCTTGGCCCACAGTTCGCAGACTGTTGACATTACAGGTCCAACGCTCGCAGCCGATCTAACCAGCCCCAGACTTCGTCGCGGAGGACGCCACACACGAAAGGGGAAGGGGAAGGTCAGTGTCAGGGTTTTAAGTACTCAAGTAGTGACTGGGGCTGGGCACAATGATTAGGAGTTTTAATTCTAAACATTCCAGTCGAGGTACGAGATGATTTTTTGAGTGCTTTGTATCAATGGGAATTAAAGTTTTGCTATTTTCTCTCCATACTTTCGTGACACCAAAACGACACATATCCAAATACTTGACTCGAAGTATAATATATTACAATCGATTTTGCATGGAATCTCTCAGGAATTCGACTTTTTCCAGTCCTAGTCATGAGTCTCACCCGAGTTGGTGACTCGAGTTATCTTTGAAATTCAAGAAAATGATCCTACTCGACTCGACTCCCTCTGTGGTTTGACTTGAGACTATCTGGCCACAAACTGACACTTATCTGTGGAATGCACATTTTATAATAGCCCAAAAATATCCTACTCGAATAAATTACTCTTGCCGAACACCTGTTATTTTTACATGAGTAGTCGAAATGCGGCCGTGAATGGCAAAAAGGTTGGCCACCTCTTCCATAAGCTATACGTTGGAATGGAGTACATTATTGTTGCTATTATATTTTTTCCTATATATCGATGATGGGGCGCGGATTTTTCACTATCATCAAGGGGGTGTGTCTGTGAAAGTTTGAGAACCGCTGCCCTACTCGGAGTATATTACTCGATTCAGCATCGAATCACTCCGCACCATGTGTCTCACTCCAGTCACTATTTGTTGGCGTCTCGAGTTATTTTTGATATTTAGGAAGACTACTCTACTCTGATCGAGTCGCTCTGTGTATTGACTCGAGACCAATCAGGCCAAAAACTGTCATTTATCTGAAAGAATAATCCTGTTAAGAGTGGAGGTGATTGAAGTAGGCATCGTTGGAACTCAAGTAGAAATAGAAGTGACGACAGGAATTCACACTCGTGTACTAAAAGAAATAGTGAGTGAAGCGAGTACATTAGTAAGTTTTGTATGACTAGTTTTAGCTAAAATACTGAACAGAGTGAAGTAGAAGAAAGTAGTCCGAAATCCATAACCAATTGAACTAGCGCAAGCAGGCCAAACCTGTCCGAGCACTTTGAGACAACACTAGTGACAGGGTTGCAGTCGATAGGTGGGGTCTGGGTGTTCGAAAACCTTTCATTTCAAACACAAACGCCGTCGTTTTTGAATGCCGATTCTCTCTCCAATATTTCTTGGCTCACTTGAAATTCAGTAATTCAGTTAGTAGTTAGCTTTCTTTCAATTATATTTGTAATTTAAAAGATCGTTGGTTCTGGTTCTTGTTGAAAGTTTTGAAAAGTGGGTAACGTAGTTTTAGTTCTAGTTGTGGCATTATGAAAATTCAGTTGTTGGTATAGGTCTACTTCTCACCATGAATTGGTCGTAAACTCTACTTGGGAGTGAATTGACAAGAGCTTGAGTCAAAACTCTGAAACTAAGATTGATTTGTTACTCTATACTTTGTGTCTTGGCTGCAATCCTGGCCTGTTCGACTTGACGTTACCTCCCCTTTTACGCCTGATTGGACATGGACATGGACGCGTTTTTTTACAGGTGACACCTCCTACAAGAGCTACACCCACGGCACCTCTTCCACAGTCACCGAGGCGAAGAGGCCGATCAAATCCAGGTGACGTTGATCTTAATTTATAATGGTGAAATTCCACGCATAGACAAGGGTGAAGTGAAAAATATTACGAAAATGAATTTTGAAAACCGTGTTTGTCGTATATGGCACCCAATATCAGACAAAATACATGTATCATGATTTTCAGTTTGTGCACCATCCCGTGGCCAGGCAATTTCGTGTATTGCCCAGGAAATTTGCTTTCCTTATATCCTCTTTTTTGCTGGGATCCAGCATTAACCCACTTTCCCATCAACATCCGTAAATAATAATATATCCTGGAAGGATACAATACTGTTGTTGAACTAAACGCTCTAATATTTTCTCCATCCTACCACATTGACCATTTCGATTTTTGCCTGTGGGCAATATTGAGTATCGACCAAATAAAGAAGAGCCGCCGACACGTCACATTTTGACATTGTCAGATCAGAGTCAGTCGCTCGTAACATTTTCCGCTTCATTACCTCATCAAGCGTGATAGTGTAATGGTGATGGGTCTGGCTTCTCGATCGGTAGGTCGTGGGTTCGAACCCCGGCTGGGTCAGAGCAAAGAATTGAAAATTGGTATCCGCAGCTATCCCGCTAGGCACTAAGCATCCACGGATAGCATAGAGGAGGAAAAAAACGGGAGTGCAGACTAGGTGACTTTGCGGTTGTATCGCATGTTCATCGTCAAAGCATCTCGGTGGCGCAAGCGAAAAAGAATGTGATCTCTCACTATTTCTGTCATTGACCATCTAATGAGACTCAAGCAAGAGGCTAGAAGACGACATGTTATTTTCCAGAAATACACAAAAATGTCTACGCCGGCCCCGACGGAATGCTCCGAAAACGAGAACTCAACCCGAGAAAAATTCGACCCCCAAGGTTCAGGACTATCCCGGTAAGTAGTCACGTTTTAGGTTCGGTTGCGGAAAAAGAAGAATAATGTTAGGCATCGATATTCATGTTTGTTTTTAGATGTTAGCCAAATTTTAAGCCCAAAATAGTATTTTTGAATTGTACTGTTATGGAACAATATAGCATGAGCACAAACTTACTTGTGGTGTTGTTCAGAACTCAGAAGTGTCTCTTTTGTCAAATGATGCTGGTAAGGGGATAAAATTGTTATGTTGTCTAAAACACTCTGTACATCAAATTCGGCTTGACCTTTTCCCGTAGAAGTATAGCTATGAGAGCAGGAAATATCACGCTCCTCGCTTTAAGACAGCGGTTACCAACATTTTTGTTTCACGGACCCCTTTATACAATTTTTACTGCATACTGCTGCCTAAATTATGCCTGGAACTCAATTGACATATTATTGACTATTGTGCTCTTCAACTACTATACTGTGGCAATGTGGCAAAACGAAAGAATGAAAGCAGTATGCACAAATGTCATAAAATTAAATAAATTATTGACATGATGATAATAATAAAATCAAAAAACATCTGCCCGGTAGGGGAACAGGCCCCAGACGTTTTACCAAAGAGTTGCGCCTTGCAATGTTAGGGCTTAGTCACCCTTTGCCTAGCAGTTTTCCTCGGGGATATCAAATAAAAAAACGATATACCAAAGTGCAGTGCCGAAACTTGGTCAAGTCAAGCTAATTTGAAAAGGTGGCTGTTGTTGCTTTTCCCGAACTAAACCGCACGTTTTTAATTACGTAATAGACGGGACAATCATAATTTTACTGTAATCAACGTGTGTTGTGGTAAGGTGGTATTGTAGCGTCAGGTTATCTTGATGCATCCCGGTACAGTTTATTCTTGTGGGCTTGACCTTGACACATGTTTATTTCAAGAGAGTAGTGAATTTAAAAAAACACTTCATCAAGGTAATCTTGGACCTCCGAGCACTTTCTCTCAGACCCCAGGTTGGGAACACTGCTTTGGAGCATTAATTATATCAGCTTTATATTATTATGATTGGACATGAATATACTAAACATTTTGACATCTAGAAGCAGAGGTGGTCTGTAACAAAGAACTCGACTTTCTGGAAGTGAGTTTTGCTGTCTTGTGCTAATTACGCCAGTCGAATGGTTATGATTTCAGACTACCTCTAGCACGAAATTTTCCGATATCGATAGTATTTTCTTTCTAAGTTTGATATCGAAGTGATGGTTTTGGCCAACTGGTAGTGATCTGTCTGGATCCAGGTAATAAAGCTTCTCAATTTATCCCGCTTCTTTTTTGCCAGTACCGCTCTTTACTCCTCATCCGAATGGGCTCAGGAGGAGCAGCCGAGTCCGGCTTCCCGTCAGCGTTAACGCTCGGTACGGGTTTATCTACTCGTACGTACACTTGGCGCATTTCATGCACAGTCCACGCTCAATATGCTCAATACTTGTCCCTTGTTGCAGCAAGGAATTTGATGAGCACGGCTTTCGGAAAGTTGTGGGCGTGCGCAAAGTTGCTGTCGATCCAGGTATGCCGTCGCAATGTTGCTTGAAGTCTTCGCTTGAAACGCGCATCTTTTCTTAAGATGACGCAGCTCTCCGGGCCGCAACCGTCCACATTACCCGAAAGCGGTGTTCGCGAAATCGGGCCAAGAAAGTCACGAACAAAAGGAGCACGACCGCCACTCCGTCTGAAGGTTCAATTTGTTTTAGTTAGTTTTTGCACTTCTCATTTCGAAAAGTTTTCAACTACAGGGGTTGACGACTAGAAATTTATCAGCTTTTCCAGCATAGATTATAATTAGAATTAGCGCTACACAGATGTTACCAACTTGAATTATAATTTTAGTTACCGTGCTGAATTAGCAACAACATTTAAATTTGATCAAATCCCAAATTGGGAAGTGATACTAAAAATCAGGTCACATTCCTGTCAAATGAGGGTTGATTGTCATAAGCCTGAGAAAGGTTCCTTTCAAACTTGTACAGTTCTCCTGTACAATTATACCATGACGGCAATTTACTACATGAATATAGGTATGGTCGACTTCATGCAGTACTTTTGGGTCACGGAAAGCGTAATGTACAAGGTCCTGGATCTGTTGCTTGGCAAAATCTCTTGCGTTTTCTGAACTGCGATCTTGATGTCGTACTGGAAATACTAGACTTTGTGACTCGGATTCAGTGTTGCTGAGAGCATGACCGATATCGGATTTTTAGCCGATACCAAAAAACCATAACTAACCGAAATTCTGAAATTCACAAGATATGGCCTCGTAACGTGAATTTCATGAGCATACATTGGAACAGCTTTACACCCAGCGTCGAGCTTGGACTGGAACTAGAGCTAGAAAGGCTAGAGGTGGTCAGTAACAGTACTTCTTCTGAAGACGGTTTTTCCTAATGTGGCTTGGATTTTAGACTACTTGTACTTGTACGTTCTCGTGGAGAAACGTGATGGCCAATTCCTTACCTCCATTTATAGGAACCCACATTTTCGGGTCATTACCTTCAATGTAGCTCTTTCAGCCCAAAAATTTCAGCCCAAAATGTCGTAAAATCAATTTAAGCGGCACCTTGGTCTACCAGGCGTTGATGATTTGTTCCGAAGTCAAATTGAATAGTGAACTTGAGTACATCCGTAAAATTTTCATTGACAACGGATACCCAGAGTATGTCATCAAGCGCACAAAGTCATTGGAATGATACCAAACCAAATGAAACCACCGAAGAAGTCTCTCGTGAAAGTGGGGATGTGTACATTCATCTACCTTGGATTGGCCCGGTTTGTCGATTTGAGAAACAGATAACTTCAGCAGTCTATCGCTGTTATCAGCGGTGAAAAACAACGTTGTTTTTACCAAGATACCAATTTTTCCTGCAGTCCGAAAGGACGCTCTCCTTTTATAAATTGAAGTACCACTGCGATTGTCGGTACGTAGGGAGAGCTTCCAAATGGTTGCAGGACCGTATTAAAGAACATCTCCCAACGTCTGTCAAATCTTATATCTCGAAATCGCAGCATAACAATCCGTTTGTTCTCGAACATAACCAGGCCATGGGTCAAAAATCTTCAATCGGCAAACATTTACTAGAAAATCATACATGTGCTGCTAACTATCACGAGGACATGTTCTCTATATTGGCTAAGGGTCGCAATTTATTTCATTTGTCTGTTCTTGAGTCCACCATCGTCACTATCAGTAAACCTAGTCTAAGCCAACAGAAAGAATTTGTGTATCATTTGAAAATCGCGCATCAACTTGTTTTGCTTCGCTATCTCCATGCCAACGCCTCAGTTCTCACGTTTTCCTAACTTTGTATATTTTCTGTGTGACGTCATAATTAGCGATATATATTGTTGTTGAACATAGTTATTCGAATTCTCGCAATATTGCTGACGATATCCCCTGACGAGGGTCAGCCGAAAAGCTTCGGGAATGAATATGAATATTTTATTCAAATGTGGTATGTTCTGTACTCCTAAGCGTCTTTTTGCAACAAGCAGATTTCAGTTTTAGGCAAAACTAGGCCAAAAATACCTACATATCACTTACGTTGAAATCACTACTTTTATACTTGAGTTGAGAAATTTACAACGCTACTCCTACTTGAGTACTAACGATGACTACTTTGACCACCTACTCCTGTACTCTATAGAAATATATCACCATCACCAGTCTAGTAGTCAAAGATTAAAGTTCTACCCGAATGGCCACCGTGAAATCGACTTGGTATGGGGAACTGGTAATCGGGCGGCCTCTAGGTTCCTTGTAAATGAATGAAGTTTGTGCAGGACGTATTCTCAAATTGCTATCGCTGATTCGAATTTCCGGATGTTACAAGTTTCGTTTTGGTATCGCCTAAAATTCGTTTGGTCTGCAGAACTGTATATTGCAAAACGAGCCAATGATTGGTGCACAGCTACTTTTTAAGATTGAGAATGTAGATTTGACCGATGAACTACACTTGATTTTCATTTTATTTCTACAATCAATCGATGATGCCACTTTGAGACGATTATATGCTCCAACGCTACCCACTTTGGATATAAACATGTACCTTCAAACAGGAGTCGGCATGTCTGTTGAAGAGCAGGATGGTGCGATTATGGCCGGGCGAACGGTCAATCTGAGGGACTCCAATTTGAATAAATTTTATACCTACAGTGAGTATCAGTTTAGCGAATATACTTCGTTTTGTTATGATTGTGCGATTGTTAAATGTAATGATGCCTATCAAGTAGCGAGATATGAATTTTTCATCTGCTGATATCATAGACTCGGTACTTTCTTTCCACTGTGGGACCCTCGAATCTCGAATCCTTGATCGAACATGTAGAACAAAGATACACACGTTAGTAGAAACCAACTTTATGTGAAATAGTAGTTGAAGCGCCACATTGCCTCTAGGCACAATGAAATTTTAGTACGGTCTACACACCACCAAATCTAATGTGAGCATATACCTTGTGATTTTAATGTGGTTGCATAAAAGGTAGCCTACATATTAGAACTTTCGAAATCATCCTCACTGGTATTACGCTACAATGGGCGATACCTGAATACTCGACTCGACCGGAAGCAAGGCTGGACGCAATGATTTGGGTGCTCAGATACAAATCGTATGTTGCGTGTGATGTAGTCGAAGCAATCACTGAATCTAGATATCTATAGAGATTTGATCCATTGATTTTGTAATAATTTCAAAGAGGCAACTGTGTAAGAAGAGTTTGGGAGCCAGTGATTGAAATTAACGGTATCATTTGAAATCTTGATCAAGCCAGGAGATAAATACCTTTACTAGAAAAACCTTTGTTAATGTATCTGGCAGGTCGTCACCCGGTCTTTAATGTACCGCATTGGCTCTCCTTCCAGGAATACAGTATGCTGTAGTAATGGTGTGAACGCGAGGTTCACGTTCGCGTTTTGTGTGTGAACCTCAGAAATTTCGAGGTTCACGTTCATAAACGAACCGCAGTGGGTTCTGCAATTTGAACTTTTTTCATATATTAGAATTTTTCAGGTCATTATAACACCTTTGGTTGAAATCTATTGCATTTCAACTGCGGGCGATTCTATGCATGTCACTGGCAGCATAAAAAAATCAACACTAAACGAGCATTCCCCTTGACAATCTCAAAAATTTTACCCATTTCTTACAAATGCTTGCTCAAATTAACCAGCTTTTTGTTTGTGAATATTTAGTGAGACTCTGCTGTGAGCTTGACCTGCAATCACACAACATCGAGAACGAAATACACTAGTGAAAAGTCAGCGCATGTTGCTTATTCAAGTAATGAGTGAAATTGATATGAAGAATACATCGTTGTCTAATGTGAAAATCTAGCAAGCGTATGGGATCCTTGTTAATTTGATATGATTGCTGTATCATAAAAACCAAATCCGCATGATTGGGGTGTTGGTTACTGTAAAACTTATTTCTGGAGTAATATCGGTCACGACTGTAGAAACCAGTCTTTTATATACTGCCTAATATCAATGTAGCAATGAATCGAAAGTTATTGTCCGGTCTGGCCTTGACTGTTGAGTAGGGTCACCTCCTTTTTCAGGTTTTTGAAAATGNCCTCCGAGGACGCCTGAATGAACTTCTTTCAATTTGTTCTCCATAAGAGCTATTAGAGCTAAGACTCGAGCAAANATGGGCATAAATTACACGAAACNGGAAATTTGTGGTTCAAATGAGCAACCACAAAGTTGGGAGAAGTTAACCATTTTTTCCGAATTTTACTCCACAATTCTAAGTGTCAANATTTTGAAAAAAGGGTCCTTCTTTCCCGATTCCGTAAAGGCATGAGCTTGTATCGCCTTCCAAGTCCTTGTCAAAATTGTTGGCAAAGCGACGTAGGATATTGATTTTATTATAGCATTTGATTGCTCTAGTGAATANATTANACATTTAATTCGGCAATATGGCACAATGNCTTGATTCGTCGCTATAGGTACGTGTACTGTACATGTATAATGTACAATAATATATCACTTCACTCAAATGTAGGGTTGGAATTAGCAATATGACGTCATGTGATGTCATAGGTTCACGTTCACACAGNACCTTTNGAAATGGTTCACGTTCACACAAACCTGAACCGTTTCGTGGTTTGNACCATCCCTAGTATGNCNCAATTCCTGTTCTTTTCACAGATCTGTCGGATTTGGTGATCCATGCTCAGGAAAGTGGTGATNCACCTAAACCCTCGGAAGTCCGCCCAGGGTTGTCGATAACCAAAGCNATACATTTGCCCGGGTTAACCAGGCAAATTCAGGGCCGACTTACTTTGGCTCCGAACTCCACAAAAACTACGTGTCATTGCACCTANGGCACTATGGTAAGTGTTGTTGGGTACTATCTCTCGTTGCCTTGACTTCGTATTTACGTTATGGACGCAACTGATTGTCGCGTGACAGCGCATTTGACTGTCTAAGTACGAACCGGTCAACCAGCTATTGTTTTCTTTGAAAGTTTCAGTCCTTGTTAGGCATTTTGAAATTTAAATAGTGCTAGATCTAGATCTAGTTCTAGTTGCAGACATTGAATAGCGAGTAGTTTTCGTTGAAAAAANAACTTGAAAAATAGCTGATCAACTAGAAAACATGTGTGATCAATTGGCCATGAATCGCGATACCGGTGTTCGATCGNGTGATGTTCATGNGGCCATTGCNAGCTCTGAGGCTACACTAAGAACAGTAGTATAGCTGAATGGTGGATTTTGGGCGTCGTAACCCTCCCATTTCAGGCAATCCGATTCCGATAAGATGAAAATTGACGACTAGCTTTGAAATTGAATCTAGTTTTAGTTAGTTGAGTANTTTTGAAGGTTGTTTTACGTCTAGTTCTAGCTGCAATCGCAAATAGTGAAAATCCAGTAGTTCGTACGTAGCTGTTGACTTGAATCGATTTTTGTGTTACTTTTCGGTTGCGAACTTGNTCCGTGATCGCAAATTTTCTTTCTACAGACCTGCCTAGTTGAGGAGGGAGCTGTGGAGTTCACGCTCGAGGGACATACTATGNACATGCCGAAGCGTTCCCAGTTCCAGGTGCCGTACATGAACTCGTACGCCCTACACAACGGCACTGCTGAGAACGCTGTACTATTCTACACTATGTCCCTTGCCCCGAACCCCGCAACCCCGCCTAGTTGAACGCAACTTATTACACAGGCCCGGCAGTGGCTATTCGAATGGAACTGTGTGCTGTAAACACCGAATGGATTCCGCCAGGGAATTCNCCTCGTAGAAATAAACATCAGGAAGAAATTAGGACATGCTCTACAAGGAGGAACGGGTACGCTTGGTGCTGCAAGACCATAAATCAAATAAGCGAAATTTCCATCGCANAACGATGCACGGCGAGACTACTTTTCGACGCATACATGGTGGCCACANNGTTCTGACGTCATTCAAGAGTCAGTTGACCTAACCATTTTCACGTAAGCGTTCACATTTAATACTNTATATTCAGCTCTCTACTGCTCTTTTGCCTTGTTTGATTTCATGAGCTGTAAACGTTGTTGTGACGAACTCATGTACCTCACTCTCGGCATGGAAGTAATATGTAGCCCAAATAAATATCTATACATTTGGCGACGAGTTTGCATACAAATTTGCACAAATCAAAATCACGTTTCCTATTGCAATATCAAACATCGGAATGCGCAAATTACCGGCATACAGATCAAAGCACTAATATTCTGACNTATCAGTACCCNAGGCTTTAATGAACTTGTTCTACAAGAAATTATAAGCGGTAACATAGAGCATACTGTTAACAACCGACAATAATGAAGCATCACTAAAGGACAAACATTTTTGAACAATCCGACAATTCTACAAATGAATATTAATATTATCAACCTTCCCTAGCGTAGAACCTCNCTTTNGGCCTGGCAATATGNGTGATTCGAACATCAGGTCTGGAATATTTCTGTCCAATTCAGGAATGTGATGTAATTTTAACGTCAGGTCCGGCAATATGTACTCTATTATTGGACTGTAATCTGATTCGAACGTCAAATCTTGTGTATTTCTGGCTAATTTAGGACTATCGCTTGATTTGAATATTTGTTCTGGCAATGTGTGGGCTATTGTCGGACAGCGATGTGATTGGAACATCATGTCTGGTTTATTTCTGGCCAATCTAAGACTGATGTGATTTGAACATCAGGTATGACTATATGAGCTACTGTCGGACTGTGATGGCTGACTACTTTTTGGCCTTTACCTAAGTGGGTCTAAAGTTACGTGCAATCTACCTCGAAATATCCACTTTTCTGCAAGCTAGCGATACAGTTGTTTCTAGAATAATGATCCTTTGGTACACAGANCTATNTGCAGAATCGTTCGTGAGTAAGCTAGACATTCTTCCCATATCTCAACCTTACTGCTGTATAGCCAACCAAGTAAAGTATGACACTGCTGTATAGCCAACCAAGTAAAGTATGACAACTGTGAACTTCAGTAAAACATGAATGTGTTTAATTTCTACACATCATAGAATCTGCCTCAAGCCATAAAAAGTAACAGTGAATAACGAACAAAATCACCGTCATCTACCTATTCACAAGCTATTGTCGGAAACCGTGCAGCTGGGAAGGGGCTGACTAATTTAAAACTATGGCTTGATTTGAACATTTGTTCTGGCAATGTGTGGGCTATTGTCAGACAGCGATGTGATTGGAACATCAGGTCCGGTTTATTTCTGATCAATACAGGAATGTGATGTGATTTGAAGATCACGTCTGGATGCGGGTTGTGATATGTGGATATTGTAGGACTATGATTTGATTTGAACATATCATCGTCTGGCAAATATTTGGGCAATTGTCGAACTGTGGTGTGATTCTAACATCGTAACGTGTGATGTGGGGGTGATGTAGGGTTCTTGTTGGACGCAATATGTCTGGTCTGGCAATATGTGGGCTATTGCTGGACTGTGATATGATTTGAACATCAGATCTTGCTTATTTCTGGCTAATTTGGGACTGGGACATGATTTGAAATTCGTTTCGACAATATGTGGGCTATATGTTGGATTGTGACGTAGTTCGTACATCAGGTCTTGTGTTTTTCTGGCTAATTCAGGACTGGGATTTTGTGTGAATGTCATGTCTGGCAATGTGTGGTCTATTGTCGGACAGCGATCTGATTTGAACAATCTAGTCTTGCAATAATTTGGGCACTTGTCCAACTGGAGTGTGATTCGAACTTCGGGTCAGGTGATATGGTTATGATGTCGGGTTGTTGTGGGACGCTGATGTGATTTGAACGTCAGACCTGGTTATGCGGCTATGTGTTGGGTTATTGTCAGACTGTGATGTGCTTTTATTCGAACATCAGGTCGCGTTTGTTTCTATCTGATGTAGGATGGTGATATGTTTTGAACGTCTGATCTGGCAATATTATGTGCTATTTTCTTCTTGCGATGTGATTCGAACATCAGGTCGGGTGATTCGAACATCAGGTCGGGTGTATCTCTATCTAATTGAGCACTGTGATGTGATTTGAACAACTTCTCTGGCAATATGTGGGCTATTGCTGGACTGTGGTGTGATTTGAACATCTGGTTGGGGTTTCTTTCGGACCAATTTAGGAATGTAATGTGATTTGAACATCGGGTCTAACAATATGTGGGGGATTGTTGGACTATGACGTAATTCGTTCATCAGGTCAGGCAATATCTGGGCTATTGTCTAACTGCAGTGTGATTCGAACATCCAATCTTGTGAATTTCTGACTGATTTAGGACTGGAACAGCGTTTGAACATCAGTTCTGGCAATGTGTTGGCTATTGTCGGACAGCGATGTGATTGGAACATCAGGGTCATTTTATTTCAGGCAAATTTTAGACTGATGTGAGTTGAACATCAGGTCTGGCAATATCTGGGCTATTGTCTAACTGCAGTGTGATTCGAACATCCAATCTTGTGAATTTCTGACTGATTTAGGACTGGA
>ATSW01006859.1:0-17472 GCA_000444245.1 Botryllus schlosseri
ACAAGTGTGCCACAAGCTGAAAAAGTTTGGGTACACAATGTACAAACACTCCAAACGGCACATTAAACGCGCATCGCCTGGATGCAGAGCGGTATGGCAATAAAATTGTAAATATCGGAATATATAACCATGTTTGTGGTACAGTCTCTTTTTGGATGCGAAGCCCACATTTACCATAGATTTAGTTCTTTATTCTTTCTTGAACCTCTTTGTAAGACGCTATGGGAGTATTTTTCCAAGGCTTATTTCCATTGCTAATATGCAGTACACGTTATTGTTTTCACCATTAGCTGCTTTCGAAGATGATTATGATTACCCCGTTACGGAAGTGGTATTGAATCGAGAAATACAAATCACAGACGAACTGTTTCCCGGTCTTTATACAACATTTTACAAAGGTGAGAAAACTAAGTCCCAAATGCATGTGTGCCATTGAACCCGCCATGTATGTGCGATTGTACTTATATAGCAATTTGGAAGAATCGGACTGTTTGCGTGGAACGGAGCGAGGAGAGGACAGTCAGGACCGCTGCTGTATTTTTCACCAGAAAGCTGCGCGCATTAACTGAGCTGCGCCACCGTAACATCATTCGTCTGGTCGCATACGTGAGTAAAACCGTAACGTGTGCGAGAACACCAAAAAGGCTGTGAGCACGAGTTGTTTAATTGAACTTATTTACTGAAGGTTTCACAATCCGCCAAAAACAGGTGCATTTGGATTTATTTGTTATTGCCATAGAGTTATTGTTGATTATATGTTTGTATTAGCGATTGCAACGCAAATGGTTTTGTTCGTCATTATTCAGTAGCAACCATGACACACATATGGGGTGAGCCGACATTCAAATCTACAATTTCAATCCTATGGTTTTGTACATGGTATGGTATGGAATGGGAATTTCCATACACCATACACGCTTCAATCGTTCCATAACATACTTGACAATTTTTTCATACCATAGCAACATTCTTCCATTCTATATTTGATTCTTTTCCCATATACTTTAGCCTTTGCCTAACCTCTCAGATAATATTCTATTTTTCTTGTGTGGAAATGTTTTGGCGTTTATATTGTAATTATTTCGGTTGATAATGTCCATTCAAATATCCATGATACACCAATTCTATCCCCAATTTCTTTGTGTCATAAGTCAGCAGAAATATAGGTGGCCTTAATCGAAGACGGAACCTAAAATATATATGGAATTATTTGGGAATCATAACAGGAAGTCCATGACATGTAAAACTAGTGAGGCAAAGCACTGCTGTATTATAATTATTATAGAAATATCATCCACAAAATTAAATTAAACAAAGCTATTATCCAATTAGAATATATCCTAGAACACAATTTTACATCGCTACAATCATTATGGATTTTGAGCCAGAGGATAAAATGTCTGAGTCTCCCGCCAATGTGTAAGTCAAAGCTTCATTAGCCAACATCGGGGTTCATATGAGATAAACAGATTTAATGAATTTACAATGCGTGTTGGAGGCAGACATTGCGTAACGTCGCTCCGAGACAAACTACATATTTCTGAATTACAATGATGCATATGTCAAATAGAAGTTGTGTGGTGACCGCAGGAAATGACTTCCAAGTTCAACAAATTGATATATATATATTCATGTAACATTGTAACTGCTACAATTTTAAAACTCTTATTGGTAATTTACGGAGTGGAAGTTATTACGATAAGCGAAGTGTAAGCTGTAACGAGACAACGGTCGAATATACTTCGTCTGTATGATATTTTTATTAAAATAATTATCAATATATTATTTTCCTTCATATGCGAATTGCACAACTTGCTTGACTTCAAATAGGCTACATCTTGACCGGGGTGGGTGAGTCTGAGTCGCAATTTGCGATATGAACATACACCTGTCCGTGAACGATTTTCCTAGCTAAGTAATTGATTTGACAAATCGGAAGTTGGATCATTGTCGTGGTTCTGGCAAAATTTCCCAAATATGGAAGTATGCTTGTTTCATTAGACTGCGGACGTCCCGAGAAGCCTCATCCTTGAGTACTCGGAATGCAACCTTCGCGATCATATTCGGCGATTTGGCAACACTCTTAAACTTGATGAGAGATTTGAGATCGCTTCACAGGTGACTCAGGCGAATGCATTCTTATTAGTAAGCTCAACATTGTCCTCATATATATCTTCTAAAATGCGCGTGCCCAGAAGGTAATGGACATAGTAAAATCAATGTGTCAATTATCATAATGCAGGGGCGTTCAACCTTTTTCCTATTCACGGCCGCATTTCCATTACATATATACCGTGCGGTCATATTCCAGTGACCAGTCGCAATGAGCCATCTGGACCCCAAATATCCACTTTAAGTTGGCTGCTGGGGGACATCGGATGACGAATTGTGGTGTGATATGCAATCACTGTTTTCTTGTGAAATTTACTTGCGCAAGAGATTTGATAATTGGAGAATCAGAACGGCCCCGCAGCGTTACCATATACGCACGAAAATCGCGAGTATTGATGCTATACGAATTTGTTGTCTTGTCGCGCGAACATTTGTTGAACTTCATAAATGAACTTCGTCGATAATATTGGTAGTTACACATATTGATATAAATATATCTATTATTTTTTATCCGAAGTGATCAGATTCACTGGTTGAGCAGATGAAGGGGGAGTCTTCGAAAATTTTTGCCACATAGTTAAGAATGATGCATCTTCGGATAGTTATTAATCTCCTCTATGCATCTCGTTATTTCTTGACCTCTAAATATGAATTGTACCAGAACGGACGGACGTATAGTTTATTTTTGTCCTTGATGTTTTTGTGATATATACACCGACTCAGGATACACATACACACGATCTGCGATATACATACCATGAGTGCATGATGTGCATATGTCGCTGGACAAGGAAGTGCAGATATGGCCTTTTTAGGGCTTTCCAAGTCTTGCACCACCCATCCATGCTATTCCAGTAATGCATAAGCGCCGAGCAGGGAAGCCATGAATACCAGTGTTACTAATCAGGTCTTTGGTCTGACCCGGTCTGGGATCGAATCCGCGGCCTACCGATCAAGAAGCCGGACGCTTCACCATTACACTATCTTGTCACGTGTGAGACGCAGACGATTCCAAACCGATATTAATGTATGGGGCTCATCATCTTCCTCTACGATTCGCATTGGTATGTTTGGGCTCCGATTGCATGGACCCTACTATATCAAGTCATGCTGATTTTTTTAAAGTTTAATTTAAATCTCTAAAAAAAATTGTGAGCAATTCGTAAATTCAAATTGCATGTTGAAGGCCGCCAAACACGCCAATTCAATGATGAGTACACGGCCACATGGGCTATTAATCTTGTCGTTGTCCTTGGTCAAATGAAAACAACGTTAGATCTAGGCGTACATTCGAATATTGGAGCAGAAAAATAACAATGTAAATATATCGATGAATGTGTCATAGTAATGGAAATGTCGGAACGCCGAACGACCCATTGGTGTTGCATCGACGGAGCGTATACCACTTACGTTACTCGGATAACATGGATTTCGGGACCCAAGATGTAACTAACAGATTGTCAATTGTTGCCATAACTAGGCTACTTTTTTAGATAGCGAAACACCAGCTGCTACCTTCTGATCTGTTACTATTCCCATGTCACGCGACTCGTTTGTTGCGTCCACGGTTCAAACCATTTCACGGCGTTCCGAGTCACTCCGAGTTCATCCGAGTCATTTTCAATTTGTCGTCGTGTCAACTCGAGACCGAGTAATTCTACGAAAGGTCGCGTCCAAGTCCAAGTCGCAAATTTCAGTCACGAATCCTCTAAGGGTCATCATGAATTGGAAATGCGACGAAATAATAGATCATCCACTGCATGGTAGCATTTGCAATTGATGTGACAGTGAAATTCGATAAATAGTTTCAGACTCTCGGAGCAAATTATCAAAGGAACTTCAACTTTTCAAATCTGAAAAGATGTATGTGGCATTTATATATTGTTAAACACGTGAAAATCGAAAATTTCGTCATAGGCCGCACGGAATGCTCTCGCGTGTCTGAGGCCTCCGTGCTAAAGTTATAGAGTGTCACATTCCCTAATTCTTATTTTATTTTTAAAGATAGTGAATGGAATGCAATACATAGCATCGAAGCATTATGTTCATGGATGCCTCTGCACCGAAGGGGTGCTTCTTTGCCAAGGCAATATATGGAAAATATCGAGATTCCGGTTCGTACATCACGTCAACGACGATTTTGAGTGGGAAAATGTACTCGGTGGTGGAATACCACCTGTTGTTTTCGGCGAGCACAGTGAAAAATCGGATATATGGAATTTCGGAGTACTCATGAAGGAGCTGCTTTATGATGGAGATCAGAAACTTTTAGGTGAGCGTTGCATTATTTTACAGTGTTTTTTCCGTTACGCAAAACCAGGCATGCACCCAACTCCCGAAGATTATCAGCATGGGTATTAAACCAGGGGTATGTAGAACCCTTGGGGACACGAAGCATCAAATCATGCAGTACGAGATGCATAGTGGGATTAAGTCCATACCAGTGGTTTCTACGTGGTGTCTCAAGGAACACTAGGGTTTCCGTGAGCTTGTGTCAGATATTCTGCTGCGGGTAAGTAAGACACACACTCCCCAAATACATATGATTTGTGATGATACGCCCGTCTTATCCATCATTGGTTGCAAGTAATTATAGACCCGACCAGTAGTCGAATTGTGATTGTTGTGGACTGTGGTGGTACGTCATGTGCAGTCGCGTTCTCAGGAGATATTGGGATTCTAAATCGAAACCCCGTCCTTCTGAAGTGCCAATTCTATCACCACTAAGAAATTGGTGTCATGCTGTCGCGTTTCAATTGAAGAGTACTATAGGGTTGCCAATTGCCATACGTCCGGAATTACCCGGACATTTCCGGAATTTCACTGTTCAAACTTGTGTCCGGGAGGAATTTCTAAAATATGCCTAAATGTCCGGAATTTTGAAGGCTTCACGTATAGGCTCATATTTTTTCGTGAATCAACATAATAACATTATTTTTCGGAATATTCATGCTACATGATATTTTCTTCACGCTAGCTCTGTCTGCGTTCAGACTAAGAGCACCATCACCGAGGTGATGGAAGTATATATTAATATGGAAGAGCCAATATTATTGACATTATTCATTCAAAAAATTAACGACCAGATGAATATAGAAACCAGAATATCAGATGTATATAGCAAGCCCCCTACCCCCAAAAGTTGCATTGATTATCCTATGGTGGGCCCAAAATCATTGTTTATTTGGACGGGGAGGGGCTGAAAAATGTGGTTTCGGTCCCGGTTACAGAACACACTGCCACGTATTCCTGAACCAGATCGTGACCACCTCCGATCTATAAGCAAAGCTTTGCCAGTGTGACGTCATATTAACGGACATAACTCATCTTGAAATCCACTAGGGGGTGCTAAAGAGTGTCCGGAATTAGGGTCACAGAAATATGGTGACCCTAGAGTACTATGACAGTATGTTTCAAGGTGGAACCTCGCATTTATGGACTGGTACAATAGAAGTCATCTATTGTAATGTATTAGATGTGTAGTTAGATGTGTTATATGGTAGATTTTGGTTTTATGACTCAGCAAAGATTTCGAGTACCGTGCAGGCTTGTAAATTAGCTCAAGTGTATCGCGGCTCATTGAAAGATATAATGACCACTGGCAAAGTGGGATATTTTTTGAACAGATTTATTCAGCTAAATGATTTTCTTCATGCTTTGTGCGATTTCGTGCCAATGGTCCTTTTGACTTTAAGACACCATTGGAAGGGTGGGGTATACGGACGGGGAGACATTCCAAGTAACAATTTCGTAAGTGATTGTTGAAAACCGCAGTCCAATTTTAATTCCTACTATTCATAGCACATTCCATGGCCAACCTTCCATGGATTCGCTGTAGCCAGGAGAATGGACAACTAGTGTCACATTGCAGCTTATACATTTATCACACAACGCCCATTTCATCACAGTACTGCATAATTATGTAAAAGTAGTAGGCCAACATGCAAGATCAACACGTATTCTCGATTCATGGTGCCTGCCAGGTTTGCATGACTGGCGAGTATCTCGTGGCCTCTCAATTTTGATTCACTGCATCTCCACAGGAATAATTTCATGATCCACAGCTGAGGGAGTAAACTTGAATGTACCTAATTATTTCGCTTTCAGTTTATCACTCCAAGCAGTTAGGAATGCGACGCGACAATATCTATAAAAGGACTGTGAGCAAATGCTTTGAGCCTAATCCCAACAAACGACCGGATTTCAAAGAATTGCAGGTGACATCAATGGTTTTGCACTATTTTGATTATTATCGGTGAAAAATACTCGGTATTATTCAGCGTTTCATCGGAACGCTGCTTAAGGAAATCTGTTTCAAAAGAGGACGGAGAAAGAAGAGATTTTAATAACCTTAAAGGAGTGACTCGCTTGAATCATAATGCATACTCCAGAGTGTCCCACATCGAAACGCACAGGCCAGCACGACACCGTGATGTATATAAATGGTTGCGGGATATCACACATATACAGCATCATGCAAGCGGTTTTTCGTGAATTGTGTGACAAGTTGTCGTTAATAATAATATTTGTGATTCATTCTTTTTATTCACCCAATGTTTGTATGTATAATAGCAATGTATGTATGTATTATGATCAGAGGTGGTCAGTAACGAAGTAGGCTACTTCTACTTTTTCGAAGTACTCTAGTAGTTTTCCTCTACTTCTAGTACTTACTCAAGTAGAAATAAGTTTGGCTACTTCTACTTCTACTTCATAATATTCTGTGAACTACTTACTTACTTTTCGCTATTTTCAGTTTGTCAAGTAGAAGTAGTTTAATCCTCCAATCAGGAAGATAGTCTAAGGAATTACGCGGCTGTTTTCACGGAATATCTACTATGAATTTTCATAAAAGTTGAGTACAGCCCAGAATTTTCGTCGCGCTTCGCGCACAGAAAATAGCGAAAAGTAATTAAGTAGATCACAAAATATTACGAGGTAGAAGAAGAAGTAGAGGGGAAAACTACTTGAGTACTTCGAAAAAGTAGAAGTACTTCGTTACTGATCACCTCTGGGTGTACCATACTGTTTAAAGCAGGGGCGGGCAACATACGTCCCGCGACGGGATTTTGACCGACCCGCCAATAGTTTCTGCCCTGAAAGTGAAATTTTGTGTGAAAGTATTGACAAATTTTATGCGTCAAAGAATGAATCTAACTTTGCCAACCTGAGAATGATGGTTATGAAACTACTTGCTCTGT
Source organism: Botryllus schlosseri (assembly GCA_000444245.1). Classification (NCBI taxonomy): domain Eukaryota; kingdom Metazoa; phylum Chordata; class Ascidiacea; order Stolidobranchia; family Styelidae; genus Botryllus; species Botryllus schlosseri. The sequence continues at coordinate 7,314 of ATSW01006859.1, forward strand.
TCGAGCAAACATTTTCGGCCACAAGCATTAACTAGACCAGGCTGCGTTCCAATATAAATGTAACTGTTGTTCACGTTCACGTTCACCTCTTTACTAAAGGCTTCTACACCCGACATGCAGCCATGGTTCAAAGAACTTGTTGACAACTTTGAATGAACACAGATGTCTGATTGATCTCAACAGCTATTGAAAGGGGCCTACATTAGGTTAATAAATTCATTAAATACTGTTATTGGTTTTTTACTTTAATTTTAAGTTTACATGGAATAGGATTTATTCCTCGCATAGGTGGACAAATACGCGATTATTGTATCGATTCTGTAATCCGGCCCGCCAAGCACTTCATTTCGGTATCTAATCAAGTAGCTATATGGCAACCAATGGCAATCTGTTATTTACATGTTGGGTTCCTAAAGCCACTTAAAGGTGCTGAGAAACGTAGTGGTGGCTTACGCTCCACCGGCGTGCCACCAGTGAGTTGTTCGGCGTACCTATATTTCAATTACGATGTCACTTTCATTAATATAGCCTATTTTCATTGTTATTTATCTACTCCAATATTCGAAGGTAGATGTAACGCTGTTAATATTTGACCAAAGATAACGATAAGATTATTAGCCCACTTATTCGATTTCCTGGGTATAGTTGAAGGAAAAGTTACAAATCCAGACACAAAAACAGCCAACTAAATTTATTTTTCAGATTCAGCACATGAATAGTCTGCAATTCCCTTAGCTATCGCCAATGATGTATGATCATTTTTAACGAGAAGGTGAAATTGTGTACACGCAATATAATTTTATACAACCTTTAGATGTTTGAGACGGATCCAATTAATAGGTTGTCTTTTCCTTTGCACCATTGTGACAGCGTCAAGGAAAATTGCAACACACCCCCCACGTAAAAAGGCCCAGATGTTACAGAGAACGTCCAACGGTGTTTGCAATTAACAATCAAGAAGTTATAGCAATTCGTTGGAAGTCATTTTCTAAACCAGTTATGCGGAATGTTTCATGCCTGTAGTAATTTCGCGGAAATAAAAACAAAGTCTCATCTTAAAGTTTTATTGAAAGAATATGTTGCTAACTCGAAATGTGAATAAAGAGGACATTTGGGTATTTTTGAGCGTCATCGGAAGATCATTCACTCTTCTCGATAAAGGAGGACAAATACCCCTAAAAGAGGACATATGGCGGGCATGGTTTTAGGATATAGTTGTCTGTATTTTTATGGCTCCACAAAGAACGCTTGACATATAGAGACAAATTCTGCTATAAAAATAACCGAATGACGAGATAAAACACATGAGTTATTACCAGAGTATAGAGATGTTCTTCTGGCGAACGGGGATCGGTTGTTGCAGATGTGAATAGCTGATTCAAGGACATCAAATGAAAAAGATGACGAGCGGCGCTATTGTAATATTCCCTGCGAAGATTCTGTTTACTTGTATGGTGTCCGTCAGTTTTAAATATATCGGCATACATACACGTACGTCGTGCGTGCCATAAAATTTATAGTATGAATGGAACGTCAAAAGGTATCATCGTCACAGAGTAAACGAAGGGTTGCTTCTCCGCGGTTTATATAAAGTGTTGAATGTTCATTCTGTATGATTTAGCGAATGAAATGCAAAGCGGTATTCTAAACTCACAGTTCTACTATCAAGCTCGACAGGTATAAGATGCGACATGGGAATATATAATATTGCATATGGATGGAAACATAACCGCTAGTATAATACAGAAAGGTACAGTATATGTAAACAAATACAATGACCTGCTAATCTCGTGCTACGAGAAGTATTAGTGCTGCCTATTTCAGGGACAGCTGTCAAAGGGTCACTGCGGTCTAAATATGAATTGGAATTGGTCATAAAGTATCGTGGAATGTTTTAATAATATTTTGGAAGCAGCCAGCAGATAGCTATCGTATTGGAACTGCATCTAAGCAATTTTCACGAAGACTACCGTTTCAATCCATCCTATGGAGGTGACGCGTCTTCGCTTTTAACCCTTTCTGGCACGCATTCTTCATTATTACCATCAGGATGTACGTGGGACTTGCAAAGAAAAACATTGGATCTATTAGGATAGTCCAGTGGTCGGGAACCTTTTTCCACCGAAGAGCCATATTGACCCAATATTTTCAAATGTGACTCCCACAGAGCCATATATGTCAGTCAACTGTTACGTCACAATTGAAAATTTGTAACGTATTTGTAGCACTATTACATGGAATGAGTACTGTGCGGCGTATTTTCTCTGCTCACATGCGTAGGTGGAGCCAAACATTGAAGCCTTCAATGATTATTGGTATTTTCTATCGACGTGTATGAATAACTAGATTCTGAACATTTGTGCTCCGAAAATCAAGCAATTGTCAAATTGATTGTGCGAAAATAAAGCGCGAAAGGAGAGGTAAGGCATAGGTGAGGCACAGACGGGCCAAGCCTCCCCTGTGGTAGCGCAACTCATCGTAAATAGCTTCGAATTTTATTCACTGATAATAATTGAATGAAATTGTCGCACTGATTCCGAATATCTAAATATTGATCGACTTCTTCAGTATTCGGCAAACAAAACGTTGCGCTACACACCTACAATTTAACGACGGTACGAAAAAGGTAACTACTTACCAATCAAGAACATGGATATCTATGGCGTTGCTTTTAATTTGAATTTTCTAATTGTGAATGTCACTTTCAAGGCAATTCATTTCTCGGCGTAGATCAGGAAGACAATGTGTATTTGATAACTGCATTGTCATACAAGCGTCGCCATGTCTGCTATTCTCTATGATCAATCAAGGCATCGTGCAATCCAAAATTTCGAGGCGCGCGATGTCGGGTAGATCGAGTTCGCGAGTGATGTTAGTTGCAGGCGCGACAGCAACTTAAAAATTCGAGGATTTTGAAAATGGGATACAGGACCTAACCCTGGATTCCCCACTGCATCGACCTCTCAAAGACATGTTCAGGTTAGCTGCCACGAAAGTAATTATTCTGGCCCTTATGAAAATTGACTAACGAGTCGCTGCAATATTGATAAATTTATTACAAAATTAAAAATTTGTTAAAGAGCCACATCTTATACCCAAAAGAGCCATATATGGCTCGCAAGCCATAGGTTCCCGACCACTGGGATAGTCCATTATGTCGTATTGATGATAGGCTTGCTCGCTTGCTCGCATCCTTAGTCAATTGAACAATTTTCATCTTTGTTTGAGTTACTGCAGTGTCACTACTACCAAGGTAATTTATTTGGGTGTTGATAACATAGTATAAAAACCGACAGCCCGGCAATACCAACAATTATGAAATATCACAGGACAGGCCATGGGGTAAGGCAACGGCAATGTGAGGGTTTTCTTTCGAAAGAGTAATGAGACTGGTTTCTGCTGTTGTGTGTGCCTATTGGAGACAATCGCTAGCATATCTGTAATGAGGGATGAGTGGCATTTGCTCATAATAAAAAAGTCGGCGAACGCATTGCGGCTTCGTTGTTTACTAGCGACTCGATTCAATACCACTCACAAGACGTAAAGCTTTGCAATATTGTATTATGCCTCTTCGGTCAGATCTGTAGGTCATATCATGTGTTACCGACATGACTGTATTCCGTATCGGATTAGCAACTATATGCGCCCATATTCGCTATATAGCCTATATATAAACGCACGCATATTAAAATACCCATTGAAGTGTGTATGATTGTGTGGAAGTCTGAGTGTAGCATGCTATCAATGGTATTGGTCTGTCACAAGAATACAGAGAGCTATATTATCAATGTACGGACGAATTTGATCAGATATTGTTCATCTAGCTAGAATGTCTTAAATTGTCTCTTAAAAGCAGACAGACAGAGAGATTCGAGCACTTCTCTTCGTTTAATTCAGTGGTTCCCAACCTTTTTCGACCCATCGCCCCCTTTTCAAGGTCAACACCGATCATCGCCNCCCAAATTTTGTGTACCGAAAATTGGGCATANAAACTGTAATCACCGGCGGGTTGACTAGAAAAAAAAAGGTCAAATTTTCGGCTCGATGNCNAANTTGACACACTTATGTAACTAAATTTCCGTGGGTTGACTAAAAAAAAAGAAGGTNAGCCGTTTTGACGCGTCATCGCCCNCCTATCGCCCCATTCGCTATTTTCGCCCCCCGTCGNCCCCTTTGTCCATTTTCGCCCCCCTGTNGACCGCCAAATCGCCCACGTTGGGAACCACTGGTTTAATTTATAATCGAGAGATCGAATACCCTCTTTTACCGATTGATTCACCTCGTTATGTAAGGCTCAAAGTGTCAACAGATTTTGCGTTATGCTGTTGAAATGGAATTTGGGGATGCGCTATGGTCCCAGCCCATCGGGATTATATGACATATGTGATTCATTTTAATCAGGTAAACACGCAGATCTTTATGGTAATTGAACTGGCTTGCAGCAGAGTAGTGAATGTTGCTAAACTGAGATAACCTATTACTCTCACCGTAACCATGGAAATGCCTGTTGTCTCGTCAGGTAAGTTGTGGTATCATAATGTCCTATATGGTGTCGACACAAGCAAATCTCACGGCTCAGTGAAATTGATTCACTTAACAATTTTCATTTGGCTACAGGCAATTTTACGGTCATATTTGACCGGCTTGCCGAGCATTAAATTTGGTAAAACGGATATCAATCGAAAGCTGACTCTGCACTGATTACGAAAATATAAATTTTATTCCGCTCGCGGCCCTGGAACCCCCACAATGAGCCTCGGATTTTTCATTGTTATGGAGATTGGCATTGGGACGCAGCAATGCTGTCTGGCTTTTTTTCTCTTGAGCTATCCTCTCGTTATCCATCAAATTGCCTGTAGCCAAATGGAAATTGTGACATGTATCAATTTCACTGAGGCGTTGCCTGTGTTGACACCATGTAGGACACTATGGTTTTATTATGAGTATTTTCACTATTCGTAGCCGGTTAAAAAAATTGTCAGCTTTCCGGATCAGCTCTCGAAATAGCCGCCAGGGCGTTAATTAAGTGCTGATTTACTGTATCTCAGTCGACTTTTGGCCTATATGTAACCAAAATTCTTTAAAAAAAGACAAGATCCCAAAAAATGGACATTTGGGCGTCCTCCGTGGACACTTTCAAAAAAGTCAAAAAGAGGACAAAATCCTCTTAAAAGAGGACGTATGGTAACCCTAACATATATGATAGTATATACACTATACACTGGTGTTCCTAGGATTGGGGATGGGGGATAGGTGAAACTTCCATGGTGCCCATATATCTATATAGACGCATCTTCTAGGGGAGGGCCCTCTATGTCAGTTCGACCATTCCAAATGGCATGCTGCCAGACTCGTAAATTGTAAATAATGTGTGAAGATTCAACTATTTACTATAAAATCAATTACCAAATCCACTCATAACAGGCAACTGTGACATTCTAGATGTGATTTTCATGTGCGAAAATAATCACAAATACAGTGGCAAAACCTTATACTTTTCGAAGAAATGAGGACAGGGTCGTAGTGATTCGAATCGAGATATTTTGGTGACTTGACGACTTGACTCGAGTCAAAATTATAAAAGTATTAATTGACTTTTGACTGTTATGCGTCGCATTAAAGATACTTTGGTATTTTTGTCGACCATGCCGATTTCATAGCTCTTCTTGACAATGTTGTGGGATGATCATGACTTCGGAAATGTGTTATTTCCAGTAACGCTCGTAGCTTTGTACTCTGTTCCGCATGCTGCGACACGGCCAATCAAGGTTTCAAGCCTTCCTCAAAAGAAAATACTATCAAAACTATAATTCTCGTTAGTAAATAACTTTCAGTTGCGAGGAGCGTATAATTACAGTACTCGAAAAAATCGTCTTTTACTACTCGACTCGAATCAATAAAATATATACTCGATTCAGATCCGAGTACTCGAATCATTGTGCCCAGCCCTAGCCTGGTGTAAAAGACCATAGTAGTAGACAAACACCATGAATACTACAAACAACAACAACATCAACAACAACAACAACAAGGGGCTACTATGTTCAGACAATTGAATTTGTGAATTTAGTACTAAAAAAAGTAGAAATCAAAATTATGATAGCAAATATGACACCAAAATTTAAAAAATAACAACTAAATGAAAATCAATCAGAAATCATACAAAATGATATTGGTCTGTTGTTATTATTATTATTATGTATAAAAACATTTAGTGGTGCTTTTCGCATCGAAGGCTTTTTGCACCACGGCGATTTAGATATTTTGATCAAAATGATAGCATGAAATGTCATGAAAATACAAGATGAGTACATAGCTAAATGCGACGCTTTGACTCTCGTATGAAGTCCAGTAGATCGGCAATAATGTTGATGTCCGTTAAAAGGTTATATAGCTGGAACGGTACGTTCTTTGTCTGCGCGATACGTTGTAGTTTTCTTCTTATCTCGGTCAGATGTGAGCAGGTCATAATATAGTGTTCGACCGTTTCTAATTCACCGCAATGCTCGCACAATGGTGATTCCGAGCAGCCAATGTGGTGGAGATGTGCATTGAGTCCGCAGTGACCCGTGCGTAGTCGAAACAACGTAGCTTCGCTGCGTCTTGGTGGGGCTGATGGTAATTTCACCTCCAGATTTGGTCGGAAGATTTTGTAATGGCTTCCTGTTTCTGAATCGAGATATTCCCGGTTCCAAATAGCTTTGCATTTATGTAAAGTGATTTTCTTCGCATCGTCTATAGGGATGTCATGAATTGTGATGGCACGGTGTGACGACGTCGCCTCCTTGGCCAGACGATCGGCATTGGTCTGTTGTAAAATGAAAGGTGTGAATAGGAATAGAGTAATTACGTTACAAGACTAGATTGGGTACAATGGTCGCATACTCTTAACAGTTAACCCGAGTTGGCTCTTTTTAACATGCAAGATGATCTTAGCGACTAACGCAAATGACTACTCACACTAAATAGATGCATATGCGACAGTACATTCAGCTACTGTGTTGTAGGGGATATTTATCGAGGTATTTTTGACAATTGTAAGGTGATCCCCAATCTGCCTTCAACCTTTAAAAATCATAGTTGTAAGAAGTCAGTAATTTGGATAAAACTGTTGTAGTAGAAGCGCAAGCACCCTAAAAGCCTCCTGGGTAAGTAGTGCAAGTAGGCAAATACTAACTTGATTACTACGAAAAAGTAAAAGTAGTTCGCTTCTGACCACCTCTAGTCATACTTAAATGCTATACATGCAGGAATTGATGTTTGTACAAAATAAAAGAATTATAGCGACAAGATAGCGTAATGGTGGAGCGCTCGGCTTCTCGATCGGTAGGTAGTGGGTTCGATCCCAGGCTGGGTCAGACCAAAGTCCAGATTAGTGACACTGCATGTATCCATGACTTCCCCACTTGGCGCTCAGCATTACTGGGATAGCATGGAGAGGTGGTGCAAGACTAAGAAAGCCTGACAAGGTTATTTCTGCACATTTCTTGTCCAGCGGCATATGCACATGTATATGTCTATCAAGAGTCGGTGTATATGCCGAAAAAAACGTCAATGATATCAATGACAAGAATATACAAAAGTTCTATCCTCCTATAGTTTCCTACGGTTCACAATATTTTTAGACGAAAGCGACGATACTGATCAATTCGATTCCGAAGAGGAAGGTGAAGATGGTAATGGTATTAATATTCTATAAACATTTTTTGGATCAATATATGATGTTACTCAAATATGCTCTTCTACTATATTTAATAAGGTATCTCAAAACTCTCAATTACATCCAGAATCAAGGATTATCTCGGATTTAATCACGATTTTACCTCGAAAGAAGCTTTGTAACCACGGGAATGTCTTCGTAGGACACATTATGAGTCAGGTAACTGGCATTCGCGAGTGCGCCGTAAAAATTCCGCGTGAACATGAACAAAGTGTTGCGGAAGCAAACAGCCTTCAAATAATCGGGCCCCATGTACACGTCATTTCGCTAATCCAGTCAGACACTATCAACGATGGGTTGTTTGAGTACACCTACCTTGCTCTGGAGAAATGTCATCACATGAATTTGGATCAATTCCTGATATCTCACAAGAAAAGCTCATCGGAGTATAACGTGAATATGTTAGGCTTACGATACGTCCTCTTTTAAGAGGATTTGTCCTCTTTTTTGACTTTTTTGAAAGTGTCCTCGGAGGACGCCCTTTTGTCCTCTTTTTTGAGATTTTGTCCTCTTTTTTGAAAATTTAGGCAGATTTAGAGCAAATTGCTAGTGATATGCCGCATATTAGCACAGAAGTGAAGCTCCGGCGGGTATTACGGAGTGAAAAACGGTGATTTCAGCTCTGAGCAGAAGTGAAGACCTTTTTTTTTTTTTTTTTTTTCTGGCAATGTGGAGTAAAAAACGTCATTTTGAGCTCTGAGCAGAAGTGAAGACCTTTTGAGAATTTCACTCCGGTTTTGCATGTTGAAAATTTCTGAAAAAGTGTCCTCTTTTTTGATTTCCAAAATATGGTAAGCCTAGAATATGTGGATGAGATATTGCAAGCAATTGATCGAAGGAATGAAGTTTGTCCACGAAAAGCTGATAATCCACAAAGACTTGAAGCCTGCCAACATTCTGCTCAGCCGGGACTTGGAATGTATTAAGATTGCTGATTTTGGATTGAGCCAGAGAGTTAAATCAATGTATTCAATGGTGTACTCCCAATATCGATTCGGAACGCTTGGATATCAACCTCCTGAAGGTTTCGGAGATTCATACGTGTCGCTAAAGTCGGACTGTTTTTCTTTGGGGGTTGTCTTGTACTACATCTTTAGTAACGGACAATCGCCGTTTGGCATCACATCGGACCTATGGGAATATAACACGAAGAATGGAATATTCGATTTGTCTCATTTATTGGTACCGAAAGTTAAATCAATGAATCATTTGATAAAATCCACTCTCAGTCTTGACAGGCGCTGTCGACCGTCGATTTGGAAAATCGCTGCTCATCCATGTTGGAGTGCAAGTGAAGACGTCGGTTTGTCTGATTCTGGTGAGGTTGCAACTAATGAGTACTATTGGTTATATCGACCTTGGCGCAATATATTGTCATTGTCCCAACGTATCCTGTCCTGAAGCTTCTCGCTGTCAAACACATTTTCCTGGTGGAGTGTATTAACCAAATCAATACCCATCTGGTCACTGTTGAGCCTACATTAAAAACAATTTATCGCCTAATATAATTTTTGCTTTTATAAACACCGTCACTGTATGCTACAGGCTGTCAGCAGTTTCATATGTTTCATCGCGATATATCATAGCAAGATTGTTTAGAAATGTGAAAAGTCTCTGAACGGACGAACCAGAACCGAAGCCTATATCATAATAAGCCATTTGTGTCCAGAAATCAATGGTGGGAATTCAATCCTTGTTTATTCCGTCCAAGACTACGTTATGCTTCTCCGCATCGAACCAATGTTGATCATACACTGCTTATATCCGAAATGTACAATTCTCAGATTTGTTACTATAGGTTATGGATGCGATGATGAGACTGACGACAGTAAATGGAACGTCCAACCGTTGGGCTCAGTCGAACAAACGGATTCCGATGATGATCTGCAACTAAGTCTTCAAGCATTGACTATAATTGAGAAATCAATAGCAGCAATCGATCGCAAGTAAATTAAATTCTTAAAATTCAAGATGAATTCTGCATCCCTGTTGTTCTCACTTGTTTTGACCTCGCGGGATCACCCGGAAGGGTTACATAGCTCGCCCCACCGTAGCACTTTGGGTATGCTGAATGCGACATTTGGAAAACTGGTGACCAAAATGAAGGTTATTAATTCGATCATGTGACTGATTCTTCCTAGATTCTGATTTGGTTGACTATAAAAAGTCACAACCTTCGACCCAGCCTTAATCGCGGTCACATTTCCAGTTAGCGTAAATTTACTGATGACTAATTTATAGTCATCAGCTTCCCGAATACTACGCAGGAAGTCATTGATTTTTAATAAAAGTCGGCAAATATTATATTTCAAATCAAATAAATAATATATATGGATTCCTAATTTCGGATTTTTTGCAGGCGGAGGTCTGATATTAAACAAAGTACAAAAGAGCGTAAGTTCTATATGAATTATTACATTGAATATGTAATTCTGAGTC
>ATSW01006861.1:0-14130 GCA_000444245.1 Botryllus schlosseri
AACAGTAGTGCATGCGTATCCTTGCATGGTGTCTGACCACACAGAAAACACAATATTTCAAATTCGGCACACCTGATCTAATCGAGCTTGTTATATTGCCACAATTCAATGTTTCTGTATTTCATACGAAGACTAAATGCGTGTGCAACTAGTACTGCAACGTAGAGTTTGCCATTTCGGACAATGCCACACTTTAGGATCCTGTTTGAGCTGCCAATGGACATTTTCCATGTACTTGATTTGTAAGTCGGAATTTCAAATACCTCCACTAACTTATGATGTCAGTATCATGCCAATGCCAGTATCACGACAATACACATAGCTACCGAAAGTAGGCCGACGATGAAAAAGCTATTTCTCGTGATCGAAAGTGAGATACCTGCTCTACCTTGTCAAGTAATCTTTTCTCACTTCGCAAGGATGGCAAAAGTTCCGAAGATTTCTATTCCAAGTCCCAAAGCCTATTTCAGATCATTACCTTGCGTTGATGGACTATAACTCTACTTTCTGATTCATCTTCAATTTCTGAATCTTCATCATTACGCCTGCAATCTCTAAGATCGTCATCTTGAACGATATCTTCGAGCGTATAGGAGTTAAGTTACACTGGATCAGCTGAATGAGGCATTAGACGTATAGCCAACCTTCCCTCAAATTCTTGGCGAGTCTACGCGCACTCACCAACTCACTGCGCGGTCCCTTAGACAACTGTGCATAACGACTGAAAAAAGGTCATTACTTCGTCTTTGTTGTGCGCAGCTTAGATTTTCTATGCGCAGAGACCTTGTCAGCACTGCGCAATTCCGCACGTGCGCAGCTCAGAGGCAACATTGCGTATAGCTGACAGTAAATGTAATGTATGTGCCTTGCAGTGATTCCCCAACACGTGAGTACACTTCCTGGACTTCAACTTGCAATGCAATATCACTTCTCAAGAGTCGTTGTTTACAAGTTTCGATCGGTGGTTAGTCCATTTGGAAGCAGTGAATCAAGCAATCCTTCATCAGATGAGCAGCTGATTCACGAAAATTTCTCAAAACGCAGTTTCAACAAAAAGTAGATGGGTTATGACCAGGGCTGTGGAGTCGGAGTCGAAGTCGGTGGAGTCGGAGTCGGAGTTTGGCTAATTTTCACTTGATGGAGTCGGAGTCAGAGTCGTGAAAACAATAGTGCCTGGAGTCGGAGTCAGAGTCGTGGGAAAATACTGACTGGATTCGGAGTCGGAGTTTGTGAAAATGACCGTGACTCGACTCCGACTCCAACTTCTTTATCATTCATCACCTTTACAAAAATTTCGCGCTTCGCGCGACTATGGCATGACTGAACAATATACAGTTGCATGACATAATTGTTACCAATTTCAAAGCGTAGTAATATAAGTTTTGTTTGCAATATTACCTAATTCCGTTTGCTCCTATCGGGTGACCAAAAAAAAGGTTATCAACATTCCAGTTGGTGGCGCAATGGTTCGTTTAATGTGATGTGTCTCTTTGGCCGAAAAGTTTGGCCACCCCTGATATGAAGGATATGAATGAACATTATTTGCAAATTACAATTCAGTTGCATAGAGGAAGAAAATCGCAATATGCATCTTCGCGATGCAGTCACAAATTGATGCATTGTTTTAGAATTATACCATACTGTGACAGAGCAAATGCATCGGCTGGATTTATAAAATTGTAAAATTGATGTAAATATAACCAAACGATGCTTCCCACTTGAAAAAATTAAAAAATATATATTTGTAGAGTAGCTCGGCTGCTTGGGTCGAACAAATGATTAAGAAAGACTGCAAGTTCTAGTCCAGTGGTTCCCAACCTTTTTCGACTCATCGCCCCCTTTTCAAACTCCACACCGATCATCGCCCCCCAAATATTGGTAACCGAAAAATGGGCATATAGTCTGAAATCACCGGCGAGTTGACTAAGTAAAAAGGGTCAACTTTTCGGCTGGACCTAGAAATTACACTTTTCCAGTTAAACTTTGGTGAGTTGACTAATAAAAAAGGTGATTCGTCCGACTTGATTTCAAAAGGACCGCAACAGCACTTCGTCAGTCCCCCCCCCCAATACGTTGGTCTTGACCCCCCTCCATAGGGCAATAAAGCAAACTTCTGCACCCCTCAGACCCAACTTCCCCGATACCTCTTTACCGCTACTTCTCAGCACAAATTGTTGGACTCTTTAGTTAGTCGGCTTAATTCGCGCGAAGCGCGAAAAATTTCTTTCATTCATGGTTGAATCGGTAAATATGATCTGGAATTGCATATTGCTGTCAATTTTTTATCCTCTCTCTGCTCATGTATTCAGATTTACCGGTAAAGCTACGTGAGGTGTTTTGGAAAATGTAAGGCCCGTAAATAATAATTGAACATATTCGGCCGGACCCGTGGGTAAAATGACTTCGTTACGTGATGATATTTCGTGGCCTGTCTGCTGTGTCAAAAGATATTCAAATCGCCCATACGTACTAAACGAAAAGACGCACACGATTTGAAATTGGTATTTCTGCACTGGCAATAATTAATTTTTCTCTGCGAGATGGCATTTTTTGTGGGGTTCTGATTGCCAGGACAGGAACATTTGGCGCCAGCCATTTAGGCGCCTATGGACAATTAAATATATATATGTATATCGTATATACATCGAAGTCGTTCAGTATAAAGGCAGTCCATTTCCGCCAAGGTTTTCTCGTTCTGGCACACTTCTCGGAGTCCCATGTTACATGGCCTGAAACTTCATATGTCTTGGTGCGTCATGGTGTGATAATGGCTGACGCCGAGATGCCCATTTCTTTAACTCATGCGTATTATTTCTTGGAGCAAGGGTATCCAATAAGCAAGAAATACGTGACCCCGAAATGACGCGCAGCGCGAAAATTTGTCGAAAAAGTTGCCTAAATTTCCAAAATAATACTCTATAATTAATGTTCATTCACGAAAAAATTGTGGGCCCCCTTCGAGCTCGGGCTCCCCATCCCAATTGGGGGTTTGGGTGTGGCAGTCACGGTCATGGACGCCAATATAGCCATTTCAACTCGCCATCGCCCCCCTATCGCCCCCTTCGTCCGTTTTCGCCCCCCTATCGCCCCCTTGGCTATTTTCGCCCGCCTTGACCGACAAATAGCCCCCTGGGGGGCGATATCGCCCACGTTGGGAACCACTGTTCTAGTCCTTGAATATTTAACTAAGTAGCCTACATGTAGACTAGACATAGGCTATCCAGTGGTTCTCAACCGCCGGTGTGCGACGACTTTCCAGCCGGTCCGCAAGGCAAATTACAATTTTATATACCTTTAATGCAATATATTGAATACTTGTCCTTTGATAAAATACATAAAACATCATAGTTCTAAACTGATTCAGAACTTTGTTAAGTAGCAATAGGTCAGGAAACATGTACGATTTGACTTGAAGTTCAAGTCGTGTCATTTGACGACATGCAAGCGACAAGTACGAGCTGACTCGCTAAACCGGGGAGTTTGCGCGATTATTCGTTTCCGATTCATTTATTTTTTGAAGGGACGTAACTGCCGCAACCAATGTTCCCTCTAAGCTGCGCACGTCCGCAAATGCGCAGTGCTGACACGGTCTCTGCGCACAGAAAATTTAAGTTGCGCACAAAAAATACGAAATGATGATCCTTTTTTAAGTCGTTACGCAATGTGTCCAAGGGTCTGCGCAGTAAGTTGGTGAGTGTGCGCAGACTCGTCGAAAATTAGAGGGAACATTGGCCGCAACCCAAACCCCCCATTTAAAGCGGACAGAGCTTGAAGGGGGCTAAAAATTATATCGTAAATGAACATAAATTATAGAGTATATTTTCAAAAATTTATCAATCTTTTTTCAAATTTTATTGGCGCGTCGCGCGATTAGGTGTCACTCTAGCCTATGTCGTGAATATTGGGTGCCCTTCCTCCAAGAAATACTCATGATTTATAGAAATAGGCATTTCGGTGTCAGCCATTACCGCGCAACTACGAGCCAACACATAATCAAGTCTAGGCTAACATCGGACTCCGAAACGTGTGCCAAAAATTCGCCAGCGAGAAAACCTTGGCCGAAAAGGACTGTCCTCTGCTTACCGAAAACTTCGACATATATGCCTTATTGTCCATAGGCTCCTAAATGACTGGCGCCGAATCACAGTGTCCTGGCAATCTGTACCCACAGGACAAATGTGTGCGTCCTTCAGTTTAGTACGCTTGGGCGATTTCAACATCCACTCACTATAACAGACAGTAGGTCACGAAATAGTGACATGCAATTAACCTTCGTCCAGCTGCATATTTTTACACCGCTAACAGGCGGCATGGGTACAATTGTACCCGCGTACATTTTCCATTGAAATTTCCAAGTCAGTTATATTTTTTGTACGGTATGCCGTATTTATTGGTCATAGCGTTTAAATACTGTGCTCTAGGGAAGTATAGCACGTGTTGCTGCACCAGTTCTCTCTCGATTCCACTTTTATTTTCATCATCCTTTCTGCCTCTGCGATCAGCTATCGTCATGCCAGTCGTTTCCTCTCCCATCGTCTCTTGTCTTAGATAAGACAAGGCACGTGCAGTATTAGAGTTTTCGATTATATTTGAGTAGGACTAGTAGGCATTGGTAAGTTTTCTGCCGGAATTGGTTAGGTGTAAACTGTAGATTTGTGAAGAAATCATGAGTGATGGTGTTGCTGAATCTAGCATTTACGATAATCGGAGAACACGACGATTAAGGTCAGTATCATTTTTTGTCCAGCTTATAGCCTACTTTTGTAGTACCGGTATTTCACAAAGAAACATTTTACACATTTATTTACTTTTTTGCTGCCTTTCTGATTCTGAATATGGGGAAGGCGCATTAGGGTTGTTCAGATTTGGGCATTTTTTTGAAATCTTGTTTTGCATAATTGCAAATGATAGTTTAGTGCATAAAAACACTTCTAAAAGCGATTTTGGTCATTTTCATCGCGATCTTCCTTGCGCGCAAAGCCCTTAAAGACCCACGGGGCAATTCTCCTTACTACCGACGATTCACCATTCCTGGTTTGTAGCTTTAGTGAAGTTTGCGGTGGAAAACGGCTGAGTAGAGATGGGAAATATCAGGTTGAATTTTTTTTTGACGATTGAACATACTTACATTCCTATACATTCCAAATGTGTTTCACCTTCCCGTATTTGGCATAGGTAGCCGCGTAGTAGGCCTATGTATGAACGAATACAGGCATTTTCAGCTTGTTTCAACTCAGTAAATGTTAATCAAAGACATATTGTAAATCAATATAATTTCATCTTTATAGTAGCTCCAGTTCATCTAATCCGCATCAGGTTGGCAGTATTTAATGCGTCTGAAGGAAAGTTGACCCCCCCCCCACCTTCGAACACAAAAACTCAGGCCTGTACTGTCCAAGACGTTGTCACAGTAGCGAATACGGCCAAAATACCTAGGTACATTGTGCAAATGCCATAAGCTCACGATACTAGGCTTCTTCTCAAAAGACCATGGTAGTTGAGTCTAAATGGGGGTCCTGATCCTCAACTAACAATGCATTCTGTCATAAAACGTCCTCGGTGTTCTTACGGAAACAGAAACGATAATCTCAATACACAGTTGTAAGCACATACCATAGTGGGTGACGACAATGACTAATATGCCATTTTGTAAGTAGTGTCAAAGTCGTTAATGATGCTGCTGAACGAGGAGTTAAACTCAACACCGACTTTTGCTTCGATCATCACAGATGATGAGCGCCAAAAGAAAAGTCTGCTGCAAGTTGTTGAGCAACACGGTCAGAATTATTACAACTTCAATAAATCCACACTGAAATCCTATAAGCCTGCCTGAGACTAGAGCCTGTTGTTATCCACTTTTTGTTTTACGCTTACCCAATTCTCAATGTGTTTCAATGATAATAGCTGTCTTTTCATCTTTCACAATTGTCTCAAGTCACGTAAATGGTCGGCCTACTATGTCCGGATTTGTGTTTTGCCTTATTCTGCTTTTCAAGTCTAATAAGGCAAATTTCCTTACAATAAATTCATCAAGTTTCAGAAACATTGTCTGTGCCAGATTTTTTTTTTTGTGAATGCAGTTGTAAGCACATACCATAGTGGGTGACGACAATGACCAATATGTATTGAGATTATTGTTTCTGTTTCCGTAAGAACACCGTGGACGTTTTCTTACAGAATGCATTGGTAGTTGAGGATCAGGACCCCCATATTTAGACTTTACTGTCATCTTTTGAGAAGAAGCCTAGTGTCGTGAGCTTTTGATATTTGCACAATGTACCTAGGTATTCTGGCCGTATTCGCTACTGTGACAACGCCTTGGACAGTACAGGCCTGAGTTTTTGTGTTCGGAGGGGGGGTCAACTTTCCTTCAGACGCAATAAATACTGCCAACCTGATGCGGATTAGGCGAATTGGAGCTACTATAAAGATGAAATTATATTGATATACAACATGTATTTGATTAACTTCTACTGAGTTGAAACAAGCTGAAAATGCCTGTATTCGTTCATACTTACGCCTACCACGCGGCTACCTATGCCAAATACGGGAAGGTGAAACACATTTGGAATGCATAGGAATGTAAGTATGTTCAATCGTCAAAAAGATAATTCAACCTAATATTTCCCAGCTCTACTCAGCCGTTTTCCACCGCAAACTTCACTAAAGCTACAAACCAGGAATGGTGAATCGTCGGTAGTAAGGAGAATTGCCCCGTGGGTCTTTAAGGGCTTTGCGCGCAAGGAAGATCGCGATGAAAATGTCCAAAATCGCTTTTAGAAGTGTTTTTATGCACTAAACTATCATTTGCAATGACGCAAAACATGATTTCAAAAAAATGCCCAAATCTGAACAACCCTAAGGCGCATATGTTGCATCTGACGATGGAAACTACATACCAGAAGCAGATGATGGCATTGAAGAAGCGTCCGACATTGAAGAAGAAATGGTGGTAGATTATGAAGAAGAATACGACTCAGACGAGAGTGTTGAAGATGTCCCTGCCATGTCTCAACATGTTGATAGCATTTGGATTGCTCAGGATGAAACCGAATGGCATAGAGATCCGCTGCCAACTGCCCAAACAAGATCTCGTAACATCCTACGACAAAGAGGTGGNCCTGCAGCANNCAGNAATCTATTTACAGAAAAAGAGCTGTTCAAATCCATCATGAGTCCANAGATGTGTGACATCATACTAANAGAAACAAATCGAAAGGCTAGNAGAGTTTTATGAAGCTTTCAACAACAATNTCGCAGNAAGATTTCGTAATGCTTNTGAACGGCCACCACTAAGAACATTCGAGCCCTTTACTGAAGTTGAGCTCAGTGCATTTATTGGCATCCTTATTGCTGCTGGTGTACACAGGAATAACAAAGAGAATCTGGACGATATGTGGAAAGTAGATGGTTTGCCTCTTATACGTGCAGCTATGTCTCGTGACCGCTTCAAGTTGATGCTCAGATTTATCAGATTTGACAACGATAATACACGTGCAGAGGGTGTGCAAACAGATAAAGCTGCACCAATACGAGATCTGTGGCTATCTAGCACCATATACTTTAAAAAAACGGTTGCATACTTGATACACTACGTTTTGGGTTGATGTCAATTTTTTAAAGTCTACCGGTTCGCCAAATATTTTTTGAAATTTTACCGGTCCGCGAGGTGAAAAAGGTTGAGAACCACTGTGCTATACTATTTGACTACTTCTCAAATTTAATGACCAATGTCTATTAGTAGTAAGAGTGTGTGTGCTTATAATCAATCAGTATAATGTGTAATGAGAAAATTTGTAAGGTAAATCTCTGTATTAGTTGTTGACTCATACACAAGAGCTACACTTCGATTTTTTTATCTACATTCAAACTGAATAGTGAACTTGATTACATCCGTAAAATTTTCATTGACAACGGATACCCTGAGTATCTCATCAAGCGGACAATAAATAATAAGTTAAGTCATCGGAATGATACCAAACCAAATGAAACTCCCGAAGAAGTCTCTCGTGAAAATAGGGATGTGTACATTCATCTACATTGGATTGGCCCGGTTTCTTATCGATTTGAGAAACAGATAACTTCAGCAGTCCATCGCTGTTATCCAGCGGTGAAAACCAATAATGGTGTTTTTACCACGATACCAATGTTTCCTGCAGTCCGAAAGGACGTTCTCCCGGCTTTACAACAAAGTAACGTCATTTATGAATTCAAGTGCCACTGCGATTGTCGGTACGTAGGGAGAACTTCCAAACGCTTGCAGGACCGAATTAAAGAACACATCCCAACGTCTGTCAAATCATATATCTCGAAGTCGCAGCATAACAATCCGCTTGTTCTAGAACATAACCAGGCCATGAGTCAAAAATCTTCTATTGGCAAACATTTACTAGAAAATCATACATGTGCTGCTAACTACCACGAGGACATGTTCTCTGTATTGGCTAAGGGTCGCAATTTATTTCATTTGTCTGTTCTTGAGTCCACCATCATCACTATGAGTAAACCTAGTTTATGCCAACAGAAAGAATTTGTGTATCATTTGAAAATCGCGCATTAACACTTCTTGGAGTCGCATGTTACATGGCCTAAAACTTAATATGTCTTGGTGCGTCGTGGCGCGGTAATGGCCAACGCCGATATGCCCAATGCCCATTTCTATAAATCTTACGTATTTTTTTCTTGGGGATGAATACCCCAAAATTAGGATATTTGGCAGCATAAAATCACGCCTAGCCTAGAGAAAAAAAATTGAAAAAGATGCATACATTTTCAAAAAATACTCGATAATTTATGCTAATTCACAAAATAATGTTGAGCCCCGTGCGAGCTGCCCCCCTCCCCCCCATCGGGGGTTTGGCGTGCGGCAGTTATGGTCCTATCTTTCCCTATATCTATAGCTACTGCTCGTTCAACTGGAAAATTATGGCATATTGAATTGAAACAGCAATGACGTATCGATAGCAGTCCACTCACGAGTTTCCTGCAATCCTGATTAAAAAATCCAGACTCCAAGCCAAGCAAGTGAATTGTATAAATATAAATATTATTCTTTGTCATAACTCGATTTCCTAATATTTTTGCGGGCCGCAAGAAGGCTGGCTGGGGGCCGCGGTTGAGAATTACTGATGTACAGCGTGTCGATTTAAATGCGTCACGGAAAATATATTATCAAAGATCACAATGAAGTCGCATCATCAGTATACAATCCATATTTATGCAAACGATTCAGTTAAGGGTAAGTTCCGTCTAGTATCTCCTGACGTAGTATGGCCTCAGCTTGCATATTCTCCAGTCTTTTTACGTAATTCAGTATCTGCTGGTATGCAGCCGGCTGAGCATTGACTTCGAGAAATGGTTGCGATTCGATGCCTATCGCGCCATTCTCTGCTTCCTGATTTGCAGTCGGCTGCTCATTGACTTCTGGCCGATGTCCGAATATTCCTAAACATTCAAAATTCAAGAGTTGAAAGCAGGATGCAGAGCGATGTTGGATCTGGAGACCGATTGCTTATGTTCACCTCTATAATACAAATAGGCCCTACTTCACTACCAAAGACTTGTGTGGTCATGTAATTTGGAGGATAATACTCCGCAATTATGTCAATGACACTGGTCTATAAATTTCGAAAAAAATTTTGCGCAGAAATTTTTAATGATTGAGTTAGGCTAATTTAAGGTTGCTGAATCCGATTCTGTGCTCAAAATTCCTCTATCAAGTCAGAATTTTCCCGTATGAATTTTTCTCATTTTTATAAATTAATCAAATTTCGGCTTTCGTTAGTGACGTCACGGTAAGCATACAACAGCAACCGATCAAATGTTGTTAATGAAATTATCTATCATTAAACCTGGGTTGTTCTAGAACAGCATAACTGAGTTTTCGGTGAACTTAAATCCAGTGGTTCTCTATCTTCTTTCGATCAGAACCTCTTTGCGAGCCATAAATTTATTTGTGAATGCAACTATTTTTAGTCGGTAGCGAGTTATCATCTTTATATATCACTCTTCGTTTAAAGATTGTAATTAGTAGCTCCGTACCTAATTTAGAACCCTACGTTATCTATCTTTATACATCTGTCCTGCAGACTTAATTGGTAAATGCATTTTATGACAGCATACTGCTATTTCGTAAAACGTAATACTTTGCAAATAATAAACATTGTATTGTCGGTACACTATGTTGAAGAAAATTGTTCACTCCGGTACATGACCCATATATGTGGCCCTTCAAGTTTGTTTTGAAACAGTAAGAGAAATAGGATCTCTGCTTTTGGAAAGAAAAAAGTGCTTATCATGATAACTTGAAAGATATTATCATTAATAATCTCCGCCTGTACTTATCATGCTAATTCTTCTTCTCCAGTTTCCATATACTGCCACATTTTATCGGAATCGAGGAAAGTTGTTTCTGAATTGTTTTCATTTTGGTTTATTGCCATGATATACAGGGCTTCTTTTGCATTGAATATTATAGACAACCAGATGAATGAAGACTGCTTACTGACAGCTCAACACGAAACCTGAAGTGCGTGTTACTTCACAACAGAAATAAATATGCATCGGTCCTAGGACAGTCTATCCGTCTCAACATAGAACATTCTGTGACCTACATCAAATACCATGTGTTCTATGATGGAACAAAGCCAGAGATTATCATTTGGTAATTTCTGGTGATGTTTTTAAATGGTTTCGAGGATTTTGATTAGTGTTTTGCATGATTGAACGCCAGTTCTAAATACAAAAAGCTTTACTTTTTTGGCGATTTCTGATTTGCCGTAATATTTTACTATGAACTAGAGTTGTTCAAAGTGATCGGCATTGCTACTCAAGTAGAACAAGTAACGCCTTATATTTCGACTCAATTACAAGTATAAGTAGTAATTTCTAAGACATGTGAAAACTATTTCTTGTGGAATACGAAATGAAACGTCTAGCAATTACTAAAAGTCAGTAGATATCTAAGCATATTTGGTCGGGGGGAGGGTGGGCGCATACTTTCAACAGTTAGTCGGAGGTGGCTACGTACTAAATCACAAGATATATCGTCGCAGCTAACGTAAAATGACTATTATGACACCACCCATGGGTAGAATCTTGGAAAAAATTAATTCAGCTACCGTGATTCAGAGGCTATTTCAAGCGTTTCTAATAACAAATTAACATTATGACAGTGATTCAATATTATCCCTGAACTACTTTTTACTTTATAAAAATCAAAATTAGTATATCCAGAATACTGTTCAGGTAGATATTGAAGTAGTAGTTGAACATTACCATTTCAGTAAGTACTGCAAGTAGCTAAAATCTACTTGAGTACCTCGAAAAAGTAGAAATATTCAACATATATAATATCTCAAAAATGTGATGTGATAGAGCAAAAATAACGTCGGATTCGTCCTTAAATTAGGTATAATTGACTCAAAGAAGTCCTGGCGCGAAAATCGTGTGGACCATTTTAATCGGTAATATCTTAAGCGAAGTTGTGCACAGATTGATAACAGGACGCTTATCAACAATTGTTCACTGCTCAAATGTATGCCTGAGTCAAGGTGTAGTCGGATTGTCGTCATAAATTAAGTACTCGGCATCGAATCCGGATTCTTGCTGACATTTCGATTTTTCTAGCATTACCTTTTTCAGCTTAAAATTGAACAGTTTATTCATATTGAAATGAACCGAATATTTTCGGCTGACACTCGGCATCGGTAATAGTCAGCAGCTAGTAGAGAATTGAAAGTAATGGAAAATAAAACATTGAGGTTTAGTGCTCATTTATCCTCGATTATTCGAAATCTCATGTTGGTGACGTCATATTTTTGATACAATTGTTGATATACAATGTTATTTCCAATTCTCAACTAGCTACTGATGATTACCTTTGTCGAGAGTTGTCTGAAAATATTCGGGTTCATTTCAATATGAAAAATCTGTTCAATTGTATATTGAAGCTCTGTACTTCCAAGAAGCTCTTCAAGTATTTTCAATTTGTTAGCGAGATTGTATTGCCAGTAACAGTGTATTAATTCCCTAATCAAGTGGTATGTTTACGAGAAAATCTATTTAGTTACTGGCCACTGTGATTACCAAAAATCCCTTCGCAACGAAAAAAAATCATTATATGGGTAGAAAATATCATAATGTAAACGTAGCTATTCACCTCACTATCATTTCAGTCGCAGACAGACCCATTGTATGAAGTCATGGGTGTCACAAGTGCGAGGTTTATCGGAACATAGCTGTACGTGTGGATCATACTACGATGATTAGCAATGCATAAGACTATTATCACAAAGATATATATACAGTCGATTCCGCTTAATTTTGACACTTTGGTCTTGCTCACTTTTGGCGGAACAAATCGGAAAATTTGTTTCGTGGTCATGCACAAAGACGGACAACGCATTTAAAATACCGTAGGCCTACTATTGCGAAATGAATGAATTGCATTTGCGCTGCACTGCATTTATTGGCAACGATGGTTTAAAACACACAAGTTAGTTGCAATGTGCAGTATTTCGAACCAAAGGGCTCAGAGAATACTGTGTACTCGATTGCTGTGCCACAAACACACACATATCGGGCTAAAACTGTATAGTGTGACAAGGATTGAAACAATATTTTCTGTGTCCTTCCGCTCTACAAGATGGACGCAATGATACCAAAATAAAATCGACTTTGTAGCTGGAACGATGTTGTATGAGTTCATCCTCGATTGTCACTGCATGGATCATCGTTGCTGGACCATAGTCATTCATATTGTGTTGAGGCTTTTTATGAGATACCACTTACGCGGATCATGTGGCAAGGAGCAGCCTAGATAAACCCCGAAAACTTAGATAACAATTCTGGAGTCGACCTCGGTCTGACTCGAACCCACAACCCATTGGTATTGCAGCTGTGGCTCATACCACTACGCTATCTCGTCACGCATATAATATTAGAATTGTAATACTACTGTCTGTCCTTACGAAGTAGTTTGGCCTGAAAAAACTTTGTGACCCAAAAACTGACAAATTTTACATGAAAAATCTTGATTTTCACGAAATCAGGACTTATGAAGAATTCCAGTGGTTGCCTCACGCATGATGGAAGAAATAATTAGGATTTATTGTAGCACAACGAAAGATACTTTCCTATATTTTCGGATAGTAAGTGTCTGTCCTTATAAAGTAGCTAATCAAGAATGAAGAAGAAATAACGTTCAACGGCAACAGTTGCTGGCTGACCACACTGAAGTTTTGCGTACATGGCTAGCGACATACCGCGTTGCTTCATTCTGACAATGTTTTGTAAATCACAATTTTTCATCATGCGCTTTTTGATATAAGAAACAATGTCCACGCAGTCTTGCTTCAGTTAGGATATTGCGGTACGTTGAGCATAACACCATGTCAACTTATTTGTTTCATTTTACCGTTTATGATTCACAATAAGCATACAATGGGCTGTCTAATGGTAGGCCAATAAAGTAGGCTACAAGATGTAAAATGTAAAATGATAAGTTCACCGACAGTGCAAACAGCTACAATACAAACAAAATGCTGGTTGCAAAAGAAATTTGACTTTGCAAACAGTTTTGACAATTTTTTGATCTATCGTTACAATTTTGACAAAAATTCGACTTTTTTGTCATCTAAAAAATCGCCATAGTCATAACCTATAGAAAGGAAATGCGAGTCCATGCACAAATTGATCTGAGAATTGTCCGAATTATCGGAAGTTTATGTGCAATTTTTGATTTTGTTCCGTTCTCGAGCATTTTCAAGGGGTTGTCCGGTGTCTGAATTATGCGGGTTCGACTATGCGTAACATAGTTATAATCCAGATTGAAAAGAGACTGATAAGGCCAATGCTTTAGCTATAGCAATATATACTTACCATAGCCGCATGGTCCTTCAGCTCTGAAAATATATAAATAGGTTATATTCGTACACTATCACATAATTCTATATTTAAAATGTATACGATTATATATGAACCACTGCATCCAAAACGAAGGTAAGACATCTGAACATATATTTCAATAGGTTTGAACCAATAATACCTGTTTTCGAATAATTCACAGGGTTCTAATGACTCGAGTCATGTTTCGACTCGAGTCCGACTCGAGTCACGATTTTATGATGA